>BOLG01000748.1:0-23716 GCA_016861445.1 Oryzias woworae
CTCGAGGTGTTTGATTAATTTCTGACTCGACAGTTTAAGAAGGACTGCTCACAATTTATATTTGACTGTTTTATCAGTTTTCTATCAAATGTTTCTGAAGGAAACTTTCATTCTGGAATGTTGTGATTTCATCATCTCAGCAGGTTCTGAAAATCTCTCTTCTTTAAATTCCAAACGTTAATCCTGAAGTTTAATTTTATCTTTAAAACTGTGTTACGTTTGGAGTTCAATACATGTCGTAGATTTTTAGAGATTTTAGGGAATGTAATTATTTTGCCAGATCAATTTACTATGGGGTTTTAAAGTTATAATTTTTGTATTATTTGCATTTCTATTCACTAAACATGTATTTAGGACAATATTCATTCATTGGTAATGTTGTAATTGTCAGTAGTCCCACCACTCTATGTCTCTCTGCCTATCAGTCACCGCGGGAGCCAGCTCCAGAGTACTGACAGCACTCAACCACCTACAGTAGCTCTCATCAGCTAATCAGCCACAGGACTCTGAAGCACTGCCCTCAGTCACACTCAGAAGCATTGTGCGAAGTATTGTTTGTGCCTCCTGCCTGTATACTGAGCGTTTATTATCCTGTTCTGATCACATGTTACCTGACCATGCTCTGCCTCTTTGCCGCCTGCCTGACTTTCTGCCTGGATTCTGACTCTTTATGGACTGAGCTTTGATCCTGTCCCCTGTCTCTGCAGCCTCCTGCTGCAGTGGAACCAGTTGTCTGCCTGTTTGTGACAGAAATGGTGGAACCCATTCAACTCACTCAAAACTAACAATAAATTCAACAGTTTTCTGCTGTTCTCTTTTAAATGATAATAATCATCCCCTCATCTGCTCATCTCCAAGCTGTTTCCACTTCCTGTTTTTTCCATTGTAACGTTTAACCAAAAGAAAAAACACAACAGAATAATGTGAGTTTTCCACATATGAATCATTTAGTGATCATAATGTTTTACCCTTTATCTATCATGGAACTGATGACATATTATTTCTGTTATTCTTGGAACTAAGATCAGTAAAGGATTCACATAATCTCTGCATGCGTGATCAATTAACTTTCAGTCCTCAGGCAGTACTGATCATGACTCCTGACCAGGAGTTCTAAAAACATCATGACTGCATTTTAAACATCAGCTGAAGCTCTGGAGCATCTCTGGGAATCTTCCTATCCATCTACTAAACCTTTTTTCTGTTCAGGGTCAGATGGATGCTGGAGCCTATCATGCTACCATCAGGCAAAGCTGGAGTAGAGCACACTAGTCCATCACAGAGGCACACAAACTCACAGTCACACCTAAGGACAATTAAGAATCATCAATGACCTGGGATGTGAAGCATGTTTTAGGGTTGTGCGAGGAAACTGCAGAACACACACATTGAGTGCACAGCTGCACACAGAAGATCTCTATGGAGAGAATAAGTATCACTCCGATATGTGCATGTGTAATCCTGATTTGTGCGTAACTTTAGGTTTGTGCGTGTGTAATTCATGACTTGTAACTCATACAATACTTTGTGCATGAGTACAAAATTACAAAATTACAAATAATACAAAATACAATGTAAATGCACAACTTAAAATTACAACAGCTGAAAACTAACTACACACAAAATCTTTAAAATTATGCACAAATCGCTTGTTACGCACACACACAAACACATTTACACACAAATCTGATGTGAGACTCTTTTCATGTCTCCCAGATTCATGCAGAAGTGATGCGTTAAAATGCTGCTGGAATGCTGGATCATCAAAGTTTTCTTATCAGCCGCTTTAAACTTGTGAATTGTTTGTGAATAATATCTGGTGAAACTTGATATTTTCCAACTTTCTTAAACACATATGCCAGCTACTTAATACGAAAAAGTCAAAACAAGCATTTCAAAAACACTTGTCCCTTTAAAATTAAAATATTTTCCAGAATTAAACTTTCTTCTCTACAGCCCCTCCCCCAACAGCACATTAAACACCGGGCTATGCGTAATGCATGACGCGTTAAAGTACAACTATCAACAGCCTTAGCCTAACTCTTCTAATTTCCTTGTGCATGTTTAATAAAGTTGTCTTAGGCTTAAATAATGACATTAACAATGTTCAATATCACACTGTACAATGATCCTAATGTCCTTGTATTTTTGAAATTAGTTTCTTTCCTCTTTTCTTTCTAAATTAGATAGTTTTTTCCTGTCTTTTTATGGTGAGTTAGTCCTCTGACATCAATCTGTATTTGGTGTGATGAATTAAAGTGGTTTGATTTTTGAATAATTTGAGTTGAGATGTTTGACTGAAAAATGTTCCCAGTTACCTGTGTGTGAACCCACCCAGACACAGGTGAATCTCCCCCCCCCCCGCATTTTTTTTTTGACTTGCTATATTCCACAGTGTACCCTGTGAGGTGAGGGCACCAGTTTGAGTGTTGTGCAGCAGAGGGCGCTGTTTGGCATTTAAATGTACCTTCAGATAACAAGAACAGGCGCACTGCACTGTTCTTATTAAAGAAACAGAGGTTTTTTTCCCCTCCTCCTGCCGCACCCTGGAAAGTATCAAAAACCGCCACTGCCAAAGGAATCTATAACCAGCTAGCAATAGATCCTGTTAATTTTTCGGACAGAAATGTAACGGGAATCGTTTCTGTTGAAGTGAGCTCGTGGATGACACGTCTGTGTAAAAACTCTCTTGAAACTAGATTCCTCACAAAACTGCTTCTTAATTGAGTTTTTCAGATACTTTTGCAAAAGGAAATGATCTTTTGCATCCATGTCTGTAACAAACAATGTGACTTTATCTTGGAATCTCTTAGGAGCAAACAGAAGAAGTAATAAGCAAACACGTTCAAAGCTTCCACATACTAAGATTTGCAAACAAAAATTAATCGAAATAAATCCTCGTCCAAATCTTTTTGTCTGTTTACTAGGCCTGGTCACATTAACTCATGAAATATGTGTTAACCCATTCCTGAATTAACGCAGTGGATTATAATGAATTCATCTTTAAGTTAAATGTAAAAGTATTTGACTCACTGCCTCTGAATCCTGAAGCAGAGTGCTGGAGCCGTAGAGACAGACTAGAGATTTATTCTGTGGGAGCTGAGGCCTTATCATTCATGTTTACAAGTGTTAGTTGCAATTTTCACTGCATTAAAACGGCAACCTACAGCCAGTGGCATCGCAAAATATGACTGAAAATGAAGAAATGTCTTTAAGCTGAAGAAAATAAATGCTTTTGTGAAATAATGACAGTTTACATTCACTGTCATGAATCAATTAAAGACACACCAACAAAAATGGTGATTTTGGTGTTTGAACAAGTTCTTGTAGCATTTTTCTGGTGAGAGGGAGTTGGAACGGATAGAATGTTTTTGACTTACAGAAGTATTTGAGTGTCTCCTCAATCTGCTCTGAGGTCAGGTCCAGGCAGGCATCCGATGCAACCAGAGGGGTGTGGACCCAGTCATCATTGTCGTAGCCGTAGACAGTGTCGGCCCGGAGCCGGTACACTGGCAGCTGCTCCTCCAGAAGACTGATGATCTCAAACTCTGGCAGGTCAGTGCTGTTGCACACATCTGGACAAACACAGAAGAAGTTATTTGTTTCCAGTATTGACTATCTAGAGCAGGATAAGAAACTCCAGGCCTCGAGGCCCACATTCCTGCTTGTTTTCCAAGATGCCATGCTCTGGCATGTTCTAATTAGCTGGACACACTTGAACCAGGTCATTAGTCATGAGTAGGGCTTAAATATCTGGAATCAAACGGCCCTCTAGGCTATCTTTGATCTAGAACCTTGGTTTATTGTTGTTTCATACTCAAAGGTTTTGTGAAGCTTCTTTGCATAAACCTCTGGAATTCTTTTAGAACTTTACTTTGGAATCAATCTGTGCTTTGACTCCACTTTCACTCCGATCACCTGTGTTGTTCCACAGCTCTCTTTGAATGGTCATTATCTACTTTTTTTTCATACATCAGATACAGTAAACCATGACATTACCACCACCGTGCTTCAAAGATACGATGAGGCTTTCCAATGCAGAATTCAGTTCAGTCTTCACAAAAATCTTTCAGTTTGTCTTTAAGTGGATCACTCAACAACTTTATTTTGTCAAGAACACCAACATTGTTGAGTGTTAGCTTTGGAGAGAACTCTTGTTGAAAACCTGAACTGCTGATGGGAAAAATAATACTGGTTTAAAAAACAAACATTAATTGGAAAATACATCTGACAAAACGGCAAACCTTTCAATCTGGACACCTAAAGATTTTTTTTATACGTTTTGTCATCCTAATAAAACAGACCTTATTTTTTTGGAGTATGAGTCATGTTTTTTCCATAGTTTGGCTGGGAATGTGATGTGTATGATTGTTTAAAAAATAAATAGCAACAGCCACTAGAGGAAGCTGTAGGTGTTTGTATCAGTGTTTGCTACTGATATCAATGTGGACAAAGAAGCACGGCTCAGTCTTATGCTGAGAGTTAGTCCAAAGCGACCAGAGGATGAAAAATTCAATGAATTTAGTGCTTTGAAGTGATAGAAAGAGCTTAGCTGATTTGTTAGCATGTTCTTTATGGTTATCTGAATAATTGTTCATACGTTATGCTAATATATTTCACCAATGATTCATGAAACTAAAAAAGCATCAATGTGTTATGATAATGAATATTCAGTCTATTATTTTAATCTATGTCATTATTATAATTTGCCTTTTAAGATGAAATGTCCGTTCTTCTTCCCATATTTTGTGAAATACTTTTCCCCCAAAAATGTGACTTACAACCCAGTGAGACTTATAGACCACAAAAATATGGTAGGAAGCTTATTATCTTCATCCTCATACCTGTGATGGTCTCTGCGTCCTGGTAGGGTGGTGGCGCCCAGTTTACTTCTGGCTGCAAGCACTCCCCCTCGCTCACATACTGCTCCTCTTCGGTGAGGCGATAGCTGGAGTCTGGGTTCGGGTCGGGGTCCAGGTCTGGGGTGGGGGTTGGGGAGGTGGCTGAGGAGGCCAGCTTGGTCACCTGTCACAGGTGGAGGGAGGCAGGGGCCATGGGCCGCTGGAGCTCCTTCGGCTAAGTCACACAGACAGTAAGTCAGCGAACCTCCTGGGGCTGACGTCTTAATGCAGGGATTTGTTTGAAGTCAGAGTCCACTGCAATCAATGCGTTTCCCTGCAGAGACTTCCAGCCTGATGCAGATGAATGCAGTCACTGCAGATCCTGCAGGTCTGCTCAGGACAACCCTTCAGTCTGAGGGGGAGCAAGCTGTGGACGAGAAACTCCTGATGAGAAAAACTGAACTGGGTTCTCAAGATGCAGGTATGAACCATCTGACCTGCCAGTCATCAAAGGGGCTTGCATGGCCACAGCCTCCAACTGCAGTACGGCAAGTCACAAAGGTCAAATATTATCAGCATTAATGCCAAAGAAAAGCTGCACTGTGTTTGTCAAAATTACACAGTTTTGACTAAATGGTGAATTTATTGTGCTTTTTTTCCAGAACAAATGTTTAGCTAACATTTTAGCTACATGATAGCTTTTTTGGCCAATTTGACATCTGCTAAAGTTTTTCGGGCTATTTTGGAGTTTACCTAATATTTTTAGCAACCTGCTAAAGTATTGCTAAGAATCAGGCTGGCTCTTTCTGGTCATTTTGACATCTGCTGAGTTTTTATTACGCTATTTTTGAGTTTTTGGAGTTTATCAGCCTATTTTTAACTACAGGCTTTTTTAAGGCTGATTTGGTGTTTAGTTAAGATTTTAGCATTGTGCTAACAGCTTGGGCTAAATAAGACACTTTTTCAGGTTTTTAGGCAAAATTTGAGTTAGGCTAATATTTTGGCTTTATGCTAGCTGTTTTGGCTAAATGACATTTTTAGCTAAATGCCAAGTTTCTTAGACTATCTTGGTATTTAGATAATATTTTAGCAAGCTAATATTGTATAATAACACAAAAGGAATTAAGCTCTGATCTGTTTGTTAAGCTGTTGGACAGGACAAGTTAATATATATATATACTTATATATTAACTGGCAGTGAGACATTCATCATCTCCGACACGGGGCTCAAACTCACAACCATGACTTTTAGGCGTCTGCCTTCCCTCCCCACTTGGCCACTACAAACATCCATCCCAGGGTTTTTTCAAACATTTCATTCTGATTTTATTGCACAGATTTAATCATCATTTTCATGCAGCAGCTGGTGCATTCAGGGGCTGTATGGAATTTCTGCACTGATGCGCTTTCATTAAGAGCTCGCTATTGTTGCGTTCAGATATGCTGGGAAATTTCTAGCATTTGTTCACAGTGATTTCAGCCAATATCAACCCACAACTTTTTTGTTCATGTCATGTCATTTTCCTTTTTAAACGACAAAGACTCACAACTACAACACACTGATCTGTAAGAACACACACAATAAGGCAAAACGTCGCACATTTTACTATATATGCATGTTTTTCTATACATGACATAGCATATTGGTAAGTGGTATAGAAAAGCATCATGCATTCAATTAAAACAAAGGTTGGTCATTTTTTTAAACTGAATGCAAAACGCTTCTTTAAAAAAAAAAAATTTTTTTTTATATTAAAAAATCAGACTGTAAGTGATTAAGTTGACCACACCCCAACGTGAGCGTCCAGCAGGTTACCCACAGATTTTACTGCTTCATGCACAAAGTTGTCTTCAGGATCGACTCACACAAAAAAGAACAGTTCATATTGATCAATATTTTATACTTCCTCAACGTTTTGCTGTGTAATGTTTGTAGATCAAGTCGATGCTTAAAACTAAGGGTTTGTGTTCATAAAAACGTTCAGAGATCAGAAGTGTCTTTTATTAAAGTAACATTACATTTATGCCATGTTTATAAAAATGACATAAGACTACACTTTCAATTATAATTAGTGTTTTGTTTTTGTGAGAGAATAATCATTAACTGATTTTTATAAATAAAAAGAATAACTGTTTTACTTGAAATACACAAGTTATTTTTCCTGAGAAATGTTTGGCTGGAAGAGTCAAGATTTGGCTTGAAGACTTGAGACTTTGGAGGTACCGGCCACCCGGCTAGTAACCACAAAAGTTAATCTAGAGCCCTGACAGTGTTCACAGTTTTGACTGCCCAGATAGATTGGAGCTGTTTGGGTTTTTTTTTATTAATCTCGTACGTGTTAAAAAAAAAAATAAAATAGAAATAGAACTTTTGGGCTATGTTGACTGGAACTTCTTTTTTTTAGGTGTGCATTAACACCCAGCAGCCAATCAGAACAGAGTATTCCCCTGGACCATTTAAAGTACAGAAACACAATGTTAGTTCTTACGACTGTATATCAGCATCTTTGTTTTCCTGGAGTAATACTGCAGTTTATACTGCAGACATTAAAGTCTTTACAGTTCTGCTTATCTTACTTTTTATCCTGCTTTTGAAAGATTATTTTACCTAAAAAGCTTCATGAAGCTAAAATCATGTCAAACCACACAAAGAATCAGCTGTTCTACAGCTGACTGTCCGTGGGGGGTGTAACGGCTCCGCGGCAAAACAATGACTTCTGCATGCAGCCAGGGCGTGGCCTAATCCAAACTGACGCGTGTTTTTAAAGCAAAAAGGGAAACATGGGAGGCAGCGCTTCACCGTCACTGGAGTCGCATCCACGTACGGAGCGTCACGGCTGCGTCCAGCGTGGATGCTCTGCGGCCGGCCGCGGGGGAACAGCCGCGCGGCCTGGACCCGGTTGGAACCCCGTTCACTGCTGCTGACCCGTCGGCTCCGTCCTCTTCTCCTCCCGGTCCGCGTCAGCATCCACGCAGCTTCAGCCCCACATCCACGCAGAACACTGGTGCCGGGCGTGACCTTCAAATTAAAAGCCTCCGCGATGAGAAAATAAAAACACTGAGAAGGTCACGCGCGTGACAACCCGCCTTCACCACGCGCTCTGTGAAACCCATCAGAACACCAGAACCGCTCGGTGCGAAGAGACATCCATCATCAGGACCAGACCCGAGCTCCTTCAGGTCATTGGTCCAGGCGGCGTTTGTGACGTCACAGAACCCGGAACAGTTCTAACCCAATGAGGACGCACCGTCCTTTGTTTGAAATCTCCACACTTTCACTGAAACCTTTGTTCATCCCGGAGAGAAAAATAAGAAGAATTCCAGAGTCTGTTGGCAGTCTTCAGGTTGATAAAAAAAAAAATTTAAAAAAACACTAAGCAGGCTTTAAAAATCTAAAAGTATGTGAAAAACAAAGAGAGGCTTACTGGAGAAAGCTTTGGTCTTGAATTTATACCTAATCAATAAACTCTATGACACGTGAAGTTGTTTCATTTAAATCTATTCTGGAACGATTCCTATATTTTACTTTCAGGTATTTGAAAAAGGTTTAAAGCAAAAAGAAAAATAAATAACTATTAATATAGATCATCAATGGATGGAGTGATGGGCTTCTACATTTGTCACTCATTTTTAACCTTTACATTTTGAATAGTTTTTTTCTACATGTCCTTTAGATTGAAATCTTTATAGTTGTATGTGATGTTTTCTGACTGATGCTGAAACCTTTATTTACACTGTGGCATTGACTAATATGATAGTTCTCTGTGGACGCTCTGGTTCTGTAGTCCAGGTCACTGTATCCTACGGTGACCTGGAGGGGAAACTCCAGAGGAACATCCTGTTAAATTGTTGAAAGTTTCTGTTCAGTGAGATATTTCTAAATGTTTTGGTAAAGTAAATTATTTTTTCACTTTTATGTTTTGATGTTTGAAAACTTGTTTTTTTATTTTGAGACAATGATGGGTTTTTTGTTCAGTCTATTAAATGTTATTTTTATCACTAAAAAAATAATGTTTTATGATTATTTTGAATAAAACAGTAAAGATCTCACCCAAACTAAGACAAATGTTAGTAGCCAAAGCCTTTTAATGAATGAAGCAGAATAACCTCAGATGTTGCAAATGCACTTAAAATCATCTTCACAAACAAAGAATATTTGTGCTTTCTGTTCGTGCAGCCCTTTAAACTGTGTCACGATATTGTCCCATTTTGTAGTGGTGTAACAGTTGTGCAAAGTACTGGAGTAAATGTAATGAGTGAATGTGAGTGTCCAGTCAAATGTAGTGGAGTAAAGAGTACTCAATCAAAATGCAGTTGGATAGAGAGTAAACGTTGCTTACATTTATGATAATGAATACAAGTACAAAGTAGGCAAGAGAGAAAAACTGAAGGAAATTAACAAAGTCCATTTGCTTCTCCTCTGTAGTGTTGCTTAGTAATTCAAACATGAGGGTGCCCCAAATACAAATGAAACTACTGCTGTTTTGTCACTTCACACTCTGAGCCAAAAGCTTTGAAAACTAAAGGAAGTTTGTTAAAATATTTGTTACATATATATTTAATCGTCCCTCTCACCCTCCAGGGTGTGTACCTCACCCCAAGCTGGGGTCCTCTTCCATAGCCCCGATGGCTTGAAGGTCCTGCAGTAATTTTAGCTGTTCTTAGCACTGGACTTTTCTGGACTGAGATGTCTGAGGTCTTTCCAGGGATCTGCTGTAGCCACTCCTCCAGTTTGGGGTTACAGCCCCGAGAACTCCAATCACCACGAGAACCACTGTCACCTTCACCTTTAAAGCTTTCTCTCAGTTCTTCTCTGAGTCCCTGGTAATTCTCTTATTTCTCATGTTGCTTCTTCTTGATGTTTCCATCTCTTGGTGCTTCTACATCCACACAAACAGCTTTCCTCTGGTCTTTATCCACCACTACAATGTCTGGTTGGTTCCAATACCATCCTGTCCGTCTGTATCTGGACGTCCCACAGGATCTTTGCTCTCAGAAAGAATAATATATTTTAATAAATGAGAAAAAATACAAATAAAATATTTTTTTATAAATACTTGTGCAGATGAGTGGGGTTTTTTCCGTATAAGTTCATAAGCAGGGTCTAAAATCACGGACAACACGGAGAAAAATAAAAAGTATGAATTATTAAATAAGCAAATAAGGTACAGATTGTTGCATCAAAGTCATAATCATCCTGTCACTTTGTCTGATTAAAAAAACGGTTTTATTTGACCGATAATGAAGCAGTTCGGACAGCAGGGGGCAGCAGAGAGCTCGCGAGCGTTGCAAACACGTGTTTAATCCAGCACCTAAGTAAATCGATGAGATGCAGAAAATCCTGACATTCTGCCGTTTTCCTGACGCCTTTATCCACGGGGACTTGAATGAGGGGCTTGAATGTGTGTTTGTATCATTCGCGGCGCATGCGTGTGTTACATCAGAGCTGCTCTGATGTTGTAACAATCTTCTGGCCCTGCCCTGCAGCTACAGTAAGCAGCTCACACGTCACGTTCCCCGCGCCTCCGTTGTCATGTATGCGCGTTTACTCCACATCTCACACGGCGTGCAGAACAGCAGGACTCCACCGGTGGTTGTTGCACAACTTCCTCCTCGTAAACGTGGATCCGATGTTAACTCAGACTGATGCGCACGCTCCCGTGGTTGATACTGGGAACTTGCGCGCACAAACTTGAATGAAATGGTCTTCCTCTGGTTCGGCGCGTGAACGTGCGTGACTGAGAGCTTGCGTGCCGTCGTGCCGGCGGGAAGATCATGCTGCGGGGTCCGTGCGTAATTCTTCTCCACCTGTAACGGATTCCTGACTCCTTTTTCGGGCAGGTATAAAGCCAAACACCCCCTCCAGTCCTCCTGTTTACGGAAAGCCTGTCTACCACCCCCCCCCCTCAAACAAACAAACAAACAAGAATGAATTTCGATCAGATCCTCGCTGCCATCGGAGGTTTCGGGAAATACCAGAAGATCTGTACATCTGGATCTGTCTGCCTCAGATCCTGCTCGCCTTCCACATGATGGTGAGCATCTTCACCGGAGCCACGCCGCCACACCCACTGCAGGGACGGTCAGCGCGGCAGCCGGGAATCACACCCTCAACCTCAGCTTCCCGGACGACTCCCTGCTTCACCACAGATGCGCTGCCTCCGGGAAACCGGACCGAGCGCGTCCCGTGTGGCCGCGGATGGGTTCTACAGCAGGGAGGTGTTTGAGAGCAGCACCGTCACGGAGGTACAGCACTCAGAGCGCGCGTGTTCTGCTTCAGCGTGGAATCAACCAAAGATGATCAGATATAGAAATATGAAAATAGAATGTACCAGTGCGTTCAATCATCATGTCAGAACGAACTTAAACATAACTTTATTTGGGTGAAAATCTGACTCCGACATGAAGAAAAGGTTGAAGGTATTCTTTCTTTACATTGGAAGGCAGTAGATCAGGACGCCTTTCTTTGGCACACAGTCCTGACAGGCTGACGCAGCAACCACAAACCTCAGGAGGCTTCTGGCTGCTGCGCTCCGCACGCGCTTGTTCCTTCGCTTTTGAGCATATCAGCACTTTTGGTTCAGTTAGAAACATTTCTTTTCCGGTTGCATCGACAGTGTTTTGCAAAAGTATTCACACCCCCTTTGAACTTTTCCACATGTTCTCACATTATGACCACAAACATGAATATATTTTATTGGAATTTTTTGTGAAAGAACAACACAAAGTGGCACAAACTTGTGAAGTGGAAACAAAACTGTAAGTCTATAATAACTGTTTTTTACAAATAAATAACTGAAAAGTTCAGTGTGCAGAAGTATCCAGTCTCCCCTAAGTCAATACTTTGTGGAACCCCCTTCATGCTGGAATTCCAGCTGCAAGTCTTGGGGTTTGTCTCTACCAGCTTTACACGTCTAGAACTGAAATCTTTGCTCATTCTTCCTGCAAAACAATTCAATCTGAGTCAGATTAGATGGAGAGCTTTGTGAACAGCAGTTTTTCAAATCTTACCACGGATTCTGGATTGGATTTAGGTCTGGACTTTGACTGGATCATTCCAACACATGAATCCGTTTCATTTTTATCATTCATTGTAGCTTTGGCTTCATGTTTAGGGTGGTTGTCCTGTTGGAAGGTGAATCTCTGCTCCAGTCTCAAGTGTTGTTCAGACTTCAACATGTTTTCCACCAATATTGCTCTGGATTTGGCTCCATCCATCTTCCCATCAACTCTAACCAGATTCCCTGTTCCTGCTGAAGAGAAGCAGCCCCAGAGCATGATGCTGCCACCACCATGCTTGACAGTGGGTATGGTGTGTTCAGAGTGATGTGTTTAGATTTCCTCCACACAAGGCGCTTTACATTTAGACCAAAAAGTTCAATTTTGGTTTCTTCTGACCAAGCTCCTTCTTCCACGTTTGCTGGGTCATTCTCATGGTTTATGTCAAACTGCAAACAGGACTTCTTGTTTTTTCTTTTAACAATGGTTTTCTTCTTACCACTCTTTCCATAAAGTCCAGTGTGTTCAGTTCTCGACTGATGGTTGTTCTATGGACAGATTCCTCCACCTGAGCTGTAGATCTCTGCAGTTCATCCAGAGTCTTCATGGACTCCTGGCTGCATCTCTGATCAGTGTCTCCTTGTTCAGTCTGTTAGTTCAGGTGGACGACCATGTCTAGGTAGGTTTGTAGTTGTGTCAAACTCTTTCCATTGTGGATGATGGAATGAACAGTGGTTGTGGATGTTCAAAGTTTGGGAAATCTTTTTCTAGACTAACTCTGCTTTCAGTGTCTCCACAACTTTCTCCCTGACCTGTCTGGTGTGTTCCTTACACTTCATGATGCTGTTTTCTCCCCAATATTCTCTGACAAACCACAGAGACTGTCACAAAACAGCAGGATTTGTTTACTGAGATGAAATGACACACAGGTGAACTCTATGAAGTTTGAACATTTGATCAGTCACCAATCATCAAGCAACTTCTGAAGACAATTGATGCAGTCCGAGAAAAGGGAGCTGAATACTTTTACACACTGTACTTTTCAATTTTTATTTGTAAAAAAAACTGAACTCTCGTATAATTGTCTTTCCACTTCACAAGTGTGTGTCACTTTGTGTTGGTCTTTCACATAAATTCAACTAAAATATATTTATGATTGTGGTCATAATGTGAGCAAATGTGGAGAAGTTCAAGGGGTGTGAATACACTGTATATTCATCTGTAGCTGCATGCTTTTTACAATGACCTTAAAAGCAGGTGCATGGAAACTAAGTAAATTGTTTTGTACAATTTTAGCTCATTTCCTTCACGTTTTCCTATTTATGTATCAGTGGTGTCAATAGATTACAAAACTAATCCGATTAACCACAGTTTGTGGTTGTGATTACTGGTAATCACAATGTTTTACTAGGTAAATGTTATATGACAATATACAGCTTTTTTATATAAGTATAAGTATACGCCATTTGAAACAAAAAAGGCCAGAAAGAAAATGTTTCCATATTTTTCTGTCTTAAATGTTTACATTTATAGTGTTAACTGAGAAGTTTAATGTGTGTGCACAAACCACATCAACAGTGCGAAAGGCAGAACTGTAAGACTTTAATGTCTGCAGTCTTACTATTACTAAAAAAAACACAAATGCTGACATACAGCCATAAAACAAACATTGTTCGGAAGAAGTTTCTGGTCACAATGTTATATATATGTTATAATTATATAGATGATATAGATAGCCTGGGAGCTTGAGGCTCCTGCAGTATCTTAGCTGTTCTTAGCAGTGCACTTTTCTGGACCGAGATGTCTGTGGTCTTTCCAGGGATCTTCTGTAGCCACTCTTCCAGTTTGGGGTTACAGCCCCAAGTACTCCAATTACCACAAGGGCCACTGGATTGTTTCAGGCGCCTCTTTGCACAGCCTACACCTTGGGTCTTGTCTGGTGTCTTCTGTGCTGTCCTGTAGGCCAGCCCTTTCTAGTCATTGGTGGAACTTCTTGATATCTTAAAAGAAAACTATCAGTGAAGCCCACTTTTGTTTTCTTTTTGACTGGTGGTTGTGTTGCTGACCTTGCGCCTGGCGCAGATCAAGTTTTGAAACACAGCAACGGTGTGGTCTAACATTAGTTAGACCACAATGCATCACCAAATACTTGAAGTGACCCGCGAGTGTGTTAAAAAACGGTCTTCCACTCATCTGCAGAGTGGATACACACCAGGTGGTAAGCATTACCCAGTTTGAGTTTGGTGAGGACCCAAGCCTCCTGCAGGGTGTCAAAAGCAGAGTTCATTAACGCGAGCGGTACTTGTTTCTTAAAAGTGATGGTATTAAGGCCTCGAAAATCTATGCATGGACAAAGGAAACCATCCTTCTTCCCCACAAAGAAAAAAAAACAGCTCCGACTGGTGAAGACGAAGGACAAATAAGGCGTGAACCAAAATAATCTGAAATATAACATTCCATAGCCTCGCACTCAAATTTAAATAAATTATACAGACAAGCTGTGGGCAGCGTAGCTCCAGGCAACAGGTCAATAGCGCAGTCACAGCGCAGGACGGCGAGGTGGCAAAGAGAGGGCCCTGTCCTTACTAAAGACAACTGCCAGTCGTAATATTCACGAGGAACCTGAGACTAATCAGGACAGGGTGGCGCCTCAGTTGGGCTGTAGAGGTCAGAGGATGGGGAAAGGGCAGAGCGCAGACAGGTGGCATGACAGTGGTCATTCCAGCCAGTCAACGGTCCTGAGGGCCAATCAATGACTGGGTCATGTAACACCAACCAAGGGTGGCCTAACAAACGGGATTATGAGATGACTCAAGTAGATGAAACCGGGAATGTTCATGATTACCCGACACCTCAGTACGTTTACTTGAGTAATTTACTCGAGTAACTCAGTACGTTTACTCGAGCTACAATGTATTCATCTTTCCCTTCATTGCAATCAGTAAAATCAAACACAGCTGGACTCAAATGAAGGTGTAGAAACCATCACAAGGATGGTCAAAAGAAATGGACACCTCTGAGTTAAATATATGAGTGTCACAGCAAAGGCTCTGAATACTTAGGACCATGTGATATTTCAGTTTTTCTTTTTTAATAAATCTGCAAAAATGTCCAAATTCTGTGTTTTTTGTCAATATATTAAGGTGCTGTGTGTACATTAATGAGAAAAAATGAACTTAAGGATTTTAGTAAATGGCTGCAATATAACAAAGAGTGAAAAATGTAAGGGGGTCTGAATTCTTTCCATATCCACTGTATATATTAGGCATACTAGGGAGGTGGCCTTGGTACAGCGGTAGGGCAGTCGACCCTTGATCGGAAGACTGCAGGTTTGATTCCTATATGACCAACAAAAATAATAAAAAGTGCAGTTTGGAAGATTGTTGCATCCAAACAGGAGCAGTTCTGTATCAGGAATAACAGTGGGTGTGTTCTCCATCCCTTAGTGGGACCTGGTGTGCAGCAGAGCCGGACTGAACAGCCTGGGATCGTCAGTTTACATGTCGGGGCTGCTGGTGGGCTCTGTGGTGTTTGGAGCCATGGCTGACAGGTACAGTGTCCAGTCTACCATCCACCCACCTATCCATCCATCCACCCACCCATCTATCCATCCATCCATCCATCCATCCATCTATCCATCCATCCATCCAACCATCCATCCACCCACCCACCCCCCACCCACCCCATCCATCCATCCATCCAACCACCCATCCAGCCATCCATCCATCCACCCACCCCCCCCCCACCCATCCATCCATCCATCCAACCACCCATCCATCCATCCATCCATCCCCCCCCTATCTATCCATCCATCCACCCATCCATCCATCCATCCACCCATCCATCCATCCAACCCCCCACCCACCCCCCACCCATCCATCCCAATCCATCCATCCATCTATCCACCCACCCACCCATCTATCCTCCACCCACCCATCTATCCATCCCATCCATCCACCATCCATCTATCCCTCCACCCACCCATCTATCCACCCCCCATCCATCCACCCATCCATCCATCCATCTATCCATCCATCCACCCACCCATCTATCCATCCAACCATCCATCCATCACCCACCCACCCACTATCCCCCATCCATCCACCCCCCACCCACCCACCCATCCATCCATCCATCGATCCACCCACCCACCCATCTATCCATCCACCCACCCATCTATCTATCCTCCACCCATCCACCCACCATCCACCCCACCCACCAGCTATCCATCCACCACCCATCCATCCATCCATCCCATCATCCATCCCCCATCTATCCATCCATCCATCCACCCACCCACCATCCATCCCCCACCCACCCACCCACCCCCATCTATCCATCCATATCCATCCACCCACCTATCTATCCATCCATCCACCCATCCATCCATCCATCCATCCACCCACCTATCTATCCATCCACCCACCTATCTATCCATCCACCCACCCACCCCCCACCCATCCATCCACCATCCATCCATCCATCCACCCACCCACCCCCCACCCACCCCACCCCATCTATCCACCCACCCACCCATCCATCCATCCACCCATCCATCCATCCATCCATCCATCCACCCATCCATCTATCCATCCAGCCATCCATCTCCATCCACCCACCCATCTATCCGCCATCCACCCACCCATCCATCCATCTATCCCTCCACCCCACCCACCCATCCATCCATCCATCCATCCATCTATCCCTCCACCCACCCATCTATCCACCCACCCACCCATCCATCCATCCATCCATCCATCTATCCATCCACCCACCCATCGATCCATCCATCCATCCAACCATCCATCCATCCACCCACCCACCCATCTATCCACCCATCCATCCATCCCACCCACCCACCCATCCATCCATCCACCCATCATCCATCCATCCACCCATCCACCCACCCACCCTCTATCCAGCCACCCACCCATCCATCCACCCATCCACCACCCACCCATCCATCCATCCATCCACCCACCCATCCATCCGTCCATCCATCCATCCACCCACCCATCCATCCATCCATCCATCCATCCATCCACCCATCCATCCATCCATCCACCCATCCATCCACCATCCATCCATCCATCCATCTATGCATCCATCCATCCATCCACCCACCCATCTATCCATCCACCCACCCATCCATCCATCCATCCATCCATCCATCCACCCACCCACCCATCCATCCATCCACCCACCCATCCATCCATCCACCCACCCACCCATCCATCCATCTATCCATCCATCCATCCATCCATCCATCCATCCATCCATCTATCCATCTTAAGAACTTGCTGAATCCTTTCCTGGGTCACAGAGTTGCTGGAGCCTATCCCAGCTACTGCTGGCCTTAGTGGAAACCTCAGGTGATATCTCATCACTCATCTTCTTACAGCCTCTCACAAGCCCAGCCTAAAATTAGCATTGGAACAAAAATGACTAGCAATGTCAGAGCTATCCAGCCCTACAGTTTTGAGCCACATGCCAGGTCAGATGAGGAAAACTTGCAAAACACAATATTAGTGATCAGTTTTGCTATGACAATATGACTTGTGATACATGACCATATAGCAAAACAAATCATAGATCGTTTCCATTTCACTGTTCCAGGCTGAATGGTTGGCCCTTACACATTTTCACCTCCCTATTATATGACCCTCTTCCCAAAAGTTTGGACACCCTTGTTGTAAATGTTAACACACATCTTAAAAATCATCTCACAGCATCTTAAAATATGTTAACAAATCAAATAAAGTGCTTTCTGCATATGACAGATGAGCCCTTCACGTGGTTGACCAGTTGATTGTAGCTCTTTCATGCTAGATGCCTGCCTCCTACGTAGACGTGGCTCATTTGGAGTAGAATTTAAGTTCTGTTGACTTTGATTTAAAAATGAAGCTGTTGCATTAGAGAACAGAACAACTACACTCACCATTCCAAATCTACTCAAAAATCCTTCATTATCCCAGAGGATCAGTCAGATGTTGGTTCTTGCTGCTCTGATGTGAAGAAGCTTCTGGATGAAGACTCCTGTGGAGTTACTGTGTTCTGAAGGCGATGATCTGATTTTCCATGACGGTTTTCATCCCAGAGAACAAAATCGGTCTTCTTCATAAGTTTGTTCAGCCTCTCTGGGTCCCTCACTCTCATGCTGTAGCCCCAGCAGAAAGAATGAGCTGAGACTCTCCACAACAGACTTACAGAGGAAATGTTCCAGAGGAACCCCCCCACCTAGCCATTTACACTGTGGCCAACGTGTACATCTTCTGAGGCTTTGAGGGAATCAGGTCAAATCGAAGGCTGAGCCGAAAAATGCCAAAGTATTTGTTCAGAAAGGAAGCAGAGGCGAGGAAAACAGGGCTGGGGTGTCTTTAACAGATGTGAAACAGGTGTCTGACCAGGACAGATCAACACAATATCCAAAACAGGTGTGGAGTGGCTGAAGGACAGAAATATTTAAAGACGGCTGGGAAGGACAAGACAAAAGCAAACAGAACAGCAGATCCTGACAGTTCATTCCAACATGAGTTCTTCCTAAGTGAAGACAGCAAGCAGGATCCTGGAGCAGGAAGTGAAGGACAAAAACTGGAGCTGCAGGGAAAAGCCAAAAAAGTTCAGCAAAGATGTCAACTCAAAGACAGAGCTGACTTATCTGGCACACAGCAGCCTGGAGCACATGAGGACCTTCACATCCACAGACATTCTGGAAGGTTTTTTATAAATGTTAAGTCTTGGCAAACTGACTGTTGGGGATCGTCTGCAGGCAGGATCTATAATGAAACAGAAAGGCATGGAGGTCAGGGTAACAATTCATTCAACAAAAGCCCACCATGTGGTCAGAGTTTTTCACTCTGCTTCCCTGACCTTTCTGCCCCTCGCATTCTGAAGGTAAACCGAAGGCCCATCTTTTTATTCTCATAGCTTATTTGTTGCATTACTTTTAGTGATAATATTTGACATGTCGATTTTTATGTTGATTGTTTCAGTAGTTTTTTAGCTTGTTTTAATGAATATTGTTATTTTCTGTTTATATCACTATAGCATTTCGTTAGTATCACTGTTTTGATTACGTTTTCTGCAAATCTTTCAATTGTTTTTCCCTTTTTTGCTCTGTTTCTGTTTCATTCCTAATGAACCAATGCAGGTTTATTGTAGAAACCTTTAAGACTTTTAATTTAGTTTCCATTGATTGTTGACGGTTTCTGCTGCAACTTGTTGACGGGTAGATGCAGTTTTAAAGTAAATTTGTCTGATTCATTGAGCTTTCATGCTTTTGTGGTGAATGCTGTGTCTGTGAATCTTGTCCAGCACTGTGTGCAGGCAGAGCGAAGGGAATTAGGGGTAATGACCTCCTGACAGACCCTCGCAGGGATCTTTTGATGCTCATAAAGACTCAGAACAGAGCGGATGGAGATCCTCTCTGTGGGACATGAGTCTGACCAACTGCTGTTAAACACATGCTTTTCTTTTTCTCTGTTTGGACCACAGAGAACAAACCTGGTACACGAACTGCTTTCAAGCAACGAAGCAATCCAAAACACATTTGTAATGTTCACACTATTTAAAGAACTATTGAAGAAGGGAAGAAAAAAACAAAGGTTAAGTAACATCAAAGGTGTTGCTGTCTCATCAGCCCCTCATTAGAGAGTAAAAAATGTAATTAACTAAAATCTATCTGTATTGTTAACTGTGACGTTTTGTTTCTGATCATGTATTTAACAGTTTCTTTAGCCATTAACTCCCCAAGAGTTTAAGTCGTGGATTCACTTCTAGTTTGGCTGTGATTGATAAACACCGCTACTGTTTTGCATAACATCCCATTTGTAGCTTGTTTTAACAACTCATCTTTTTAAAGTAATTACTATTATTATTACTGGATAGTTAATATTCTACATTTCATTGCTGTTTAAGGTTTGTTTGTTTTGTTTTTTCCTGGCATTTGTGGACTACAAACGTCGTTCTCAAAACAGGTTAAGATATAAATGACCAATGTTTTTCCTTGTTCTAAGTGATCAAATCTGCCAATAGAACTAATATCCTGAGTTCTAGACCACTTATCCGCTGGCACAGTGGTTAGTGCTCTTGTCTCACAGCAAGAAGGTCCCTGTTCAAGTCCAGCAACTCCAGTCCCAGCTGGAGGACTTGATATGGCACCACTGGGGGACCTTTCTGTGTGGAGTTTGAATGTTTTTCCCCATGCATATGTAGGTTTTCTCCCACTAAACATGGTTCATGTGTGAGTTGGTCACTCTAAGTTGTCCCTTGGTGTGATTGTGGCCCTGCAACAGACTAGAGCCCTGTTCAGGGTATTTCCTGCCTTCACCCATGAGTGCACAGGTATGCTCTGCGCGCCCGTGACCCCGAAGGGACAAAACGGTTATAGAAAAAGGGTAGATGGATGGATTTATGTACATATAGAAATTGGGTGCTGTTAACGCATGAAAGTAATTTAAAATATTTAACACGTTATTGTTTCTTAACGGAGAATAATTACATGTCATAATTACAATTGATCGCATTCCCTTTGCATCGGCTTCCACGGCGTGCGTCAATTTCTGAAAACACACTCTTCGTCAGGCACTATCCCGCTTATAACACGCTCACTTACAAAAGAAATAAAAATTCAATCGATTTTTAGTACTTTATTCTTATTTTCTTTTTGGTTTAGATAGCACTTTTACAAAAAGCGGACTATTTGTATGGGGCGCCGTTAGTAAACAGGTGTAGTAAAATTTTAAACAGCAATATTTTTGATTATTTAGCCTTTTTTATGAGAAAAAAAATAGGCTTGGTTTTTCAAATGTGTTTTTTCACCTTTTAATTGATGTATTTATAAATGTTACATTTACTCGCTTAATATTTAGTTAGCAGAGTAATATTTAATTTTAAAGTTAAATATTTATTTTATAATTATATATTTAACTTACAAACTAAATATTTTATTTTAAGTTAAATATTTATTTTTCAATTATATATTTTTTTCAAACTAAATATTTTTAGTTTTCAAACTAAATATTTAGGGTCAGATCTAATCAGCAAGTAGGAATGGCAGAGGATCCCAAATCCAGGAGTGGAAAACTTGTTGCATCTTTCCCAAAAGACTCTGGCTGTTTTAGATCAAAAAGGTTGCTGCTACTAAATACTGAGCAAAGGGTCTGAATACTTAGAGGACCATGTGATATGGGGTCTGAATACTTTCCTTACCCACTGTATATCAATCACTTAAAAAAAAAAAAAAATCAAATTTTGGGTTGTAATTAGTCACAATGTTTTTACTAGGTACATTTTAGACAACAATATGAACAAAAACAGGCCAGAAAGAAAAACCAACACCTATTTTCTTTCTCATAAAAGAGGCTAAATAATCAAAAATATTGCTGTTAAAATGTTACCACACCGGTTTACAAATATATACATATATATATACAAATATATTTGATTTGTTGGTGTGGCCTGTTGTCATGGTAACACAACAAAGCATCGCTGCAGCTAATGTGTTGAAGTGACCTTGGGCAAGACACTGAACCCCACATTGCATCTGGTGGAAGGTTGGCACCAGTGTTATGCTGCAGTTTGTGGATGGGTGAATGGGACCGTGACTGTAAAGCGCTTTGGGTCTTCACGGAAGGTAGAAAAGCATCGTAGTATAGTATATGCCATTCATTTTGGCTGTCATTGAAAATGTAAACACCCTTTTAGTTCACTGAAAAGCCTTTTAAACTGTGTAAAAACCTCATTTCCTCCTGTTAAACCCTTGGTAACTGCCTGAAATGCTCAGTGAAGTGCCTGTATTTCATTTACATCCATACTTTCTTTGTTAATGCTTGGTAACATGAAGCTTAGAAACGACCGTGAGATTCCTCCATGCAGTTTCGCAGCGACAGCTTCTGTCAGGCATTTCAACTAGATGAGCGAGAGAATTGTTGTCTGTGACATTGAAGCTACATTATTTTACTTTTGAGGCTTGTGCTGTTTATTTTTTACTATGGCAGGTATGGTCGGCGGTTCGTCCTCCTGCTGTCCATCGCCCTGCAGACTGTCTTCGGGGTCGCTGTGGCCTTTGCCCCCAACTTCCCAGTCTATGTGCTTCTTCGCTTTGCAGTTGGATCAACCATATCGGGAGTCATCATCAATGCTTTTGTTCTCGGTAACAAACACAACATTGTCCACAAAAAAAAAAAAGAACTCTGAGACATTTAACCTGATCCAACTTACTGTCTTCAATCTGCACTGCTGCTTTACGGTTCATTTTACATTATGTTTTATAAATAAGTATGAAAAAGCCCTTTATTGAGCCAACTTATCAGAACATCACAATTTTTAGCCACATGTTTGGTTGTGGTAGATATATGTCGCTTTTGTCATTGGCATCTATGAATTATTCATTTTTTTATCAGGCTTTTATCTGATTGACTCCGCCCCCCCTTGGGGAGATCTGATAAACACCTTCAAACACTGAGATGTTTGGGACTATGCTTCAGAAATATTTTGCTTTGTCACATCCACACAAAGGTTATTTAGATTAAGATATGTGGCGTTTTTGTGTAAGTTTCAAAGCTCAAACTTAGTTCTTTAACAAAATGGTGAAGCACAATTCTGAGCTGAAGCAATGAGAAAGAACCTTTTTGATTGATTTTTTTTTAAAAGTTGTTAAAATCCCACTCCAATAAAAGTGGTGTTTTACCATGTTTGTATAGCACTTTTCTGATGATGGAGGACGTACACAGTATAAAGAAAATCAAGATTAAAATTGTATTTCTTTCAAGAGCTGGTAGCTCCATGTAGTTAAAAGGCTAAGAACATTAGCTGCTAGCTCCATGTAGCAATTAAACTACAAACATTTGTTGCTAGCTCCATGTAGCAATCAGGCTACAAACATTAGATGCTAGCTTCATGTAGCAATCGGGCTACAAACATTAGCTGGAAGCTCCATGTAACAATTAAGCTAAAAACATTGGCTGCTAGCTCCATGTTGCAACCAGGCTAAAAACATTAGCCGATAGCTCCATGTAACAATAAGGCCAAAAACATTAGCTGCTATCTTCGTAGCAATCAGGCTTAAACATTAGCCAATAGCTCCATGTAGCAATCACTAGCGGGCTAAAACATAAGCTGCTAGCTTCATGTAGCAATCAGGCAAAAACATTAGCTACTAGCTCCATGTCGCAATCGGGATAAAAACATTAGCTGCTAGCTTGCATGTAGTATTCAGGCTAAAAACATCCTCCCACACGTGGCTGAGGCGGTGAGTTTAGGAAACACATTTTTTGGCCACATTTTTGGAGAGCAGAAGATTAGTCAATTCTGTGTGCACTAAATGAAGAGCGGGACATGCAAATTGTCCTCGCAATTGCGTTTGGCGTGAGTGCACAGAAATGAATTCCTACCGCTCTGCAGAAACTATTTTCTAGAAAAAAACACAGGATTTTTACATTTTGGCTGAAAACTGTATAATCCTAAAATCTTTGAAAATAGATCCAAAGATGATCAGAGTGAGATTTTGAAGGGTTAAAAATAAACAGATAAAAGAAAACTAAAGGATTAGGTTTAAAGTTGTTGGGCTTTTTGAGAAAAGTTTAAGCCCCTCCCACCTGGTAGCCGTTGTTGAACGCAGCTTAGAGGTATAAAGTTATCAGAAAGTATTTTGGTCTTATTTAACTTTAAAAACCAAGTGTTTGTATCTAACATCACTTGTGGTCATTGTAAAAAGGGTGCATGGTGGTGTCGTAGTTAACACTCTTGGCCTTATGGCAAGAAGGGGGTTAAAATCCTGGCTGGGTTTGAGGAGTTTGCACTTTCTCATTGGTTTTCTCCAGCTTCCTCCCTCAGTCTACAAAAATGGAGTTAAGGTTAAACGATGATACAAATTT
>BOLG01000749.1:0-157500 GCA_016861445.1 Oryzias woworae
AACCAGCGTGCAGTCCCGACTGCCTCTGGAACCTGCAGAACAGACAACCTCTTCTGCAGCAGTAACGCAGGTGTGTACTCCAACACGACATGCTAACGCACCCATAAAATTCACAGATTGGCATCTGCATATCCACCAGAAGACATATTGGAGATTCTAACATAAGCAAGCTCCCATCTTTCTGGACCGACCACATCCAGGTCGACAGTTTTCCCGGAGCCAGATGGCAACACGCCGAATTTCTGTTAAAGAATATCACCTGTAGCATTCAACCAGAGAAACTTTTACTCTCTTTTGGCATTAACAACAGATCACAGAGGGACAAAAGAGCCCCTGTTACAGAGATGGTTAAAACCCTCACTGTGGCCCAAGAGAGATTCCCGGATGCCACTATCCTGATCCCTCTGATTAACTTTTCAACTTATCTTCCACCCGAGGACCAAGCTATTCTGCTTCACCTCAATCAACATATCCAGGAACTGGAGGACTACATTCCTCCCCTGACTGACCTCTTTGAGACGGACAGAGACTACATCCACTGGACTGCAGACACTGCCCCGAGGATGCTTAACCACTGGAGCACCTGGTTAAACTGACTCTTCCCCTAACCCTGTCACAGAGGGAAGGGAAAGAGGGAGTTATTAATCTTTGCAATAACTTTCTGCTTTCTTCTGCACAGCTTTCCCTACTTTGCAGAGGACTTTCTTTCATCCCATCACAGTGTAACAGTAAGAGTTTGATTCTTCAGTCTAGACACGACTTACAAGAATTTCATAGAAAATTTAAATTAACACTTCCTTTTAAGGATACGGGCACCAGTCAACCTCAGCCTTTTACACCCAAATCTGACTGGACCCCTCCTTCGTCTACTCTTCCTCCTCAAATTAACACTCTAATTAATCTGGATCTCTCTTACTTTCAAAAGAATTTTAAATTAATTGATAACAAACCTAATCTTACCAGAAATGAATCCAAAGCCATAAAAGATTTAATCCAAAATAAAAACATTATCATTAAACCTGCTGATAAAGGCAGCTCAACTGTCATTATGGACAGAAAACACTATTTATATGAGGGATATAGACAATTGAATGATAGAACATATTACCGCAAACTAAACAAACCAATATACTTGGACACAATCCCTCTGGTTGATCAAATTCTCAATAATCTATTGAAAAAGAAATTCATATATCGTAAACAAAAAAATTATCTGCAGGGCACCTCGCGACCGAGACCCAGACGCTTCTACGTGTTCTCAAAAAATCTACAAAGAACCTGAAAAGTGGACAATCCCATTCAAAGTTCCTCCAGGCAGACCCATAGTTTCTGACTGTGGCAGTGAACCCTATTACACGGCCGAATATTTGGACTTCTTTTTGAACCCATTATCCATGAAGCATGACAGCTATTTAAAAGACACTTATGACTTTATAGAAAAAGTCAAATTACTTGATATTCCGGCTAATTCCTTCCTTTTCACCATGGACATAGATAGTCTTTACACAAACATAGGTCACGCAGAAGGAATTGGTGCCATCAAAAGAATTTTTCAAAAATATCCAAATAAAAAACGACCAGATAAGGAACTGCTTGAACTCCTGGATATTATCCTGAACAGAAACGATTTTGAATTTAATGGAGACTTCTTTGTTCAGGTTAAGGTACAGCTACACACGTGGACAAAATTGTTGGTACCCCTCAGTTAAAGAAGGAAAAACTCACAATTCTCACTGAAATCACTTGAAACTTACAAAAGTAACAATAAATAAAAATTTATTGAAAATTAAATCATCAAAATCAGCCATCACTTTTGAATTGCTGATTACCATAATTATTTAAAAAAACAAACTACTGAAACAGGCCTGGACAAAAATGATGGTACCTCTAAGATTGAAAACTATTTGACCAGACTGACATGATCAACTCACTTGTGTCCTTTAATTGACATCAAAGGTGTTACCAAACTCATAATCAGTCAGTCTGCCTATTCAAAGGGAGACAAGTAGTCACTCTGCTGTTTGGTGAAAAGGTGTGTACCACACTGAACATGGACAACAGAAAGCGAAGGAGAGAATTGTCCCAGGACATCCGAAGAAAAATTATAGATAAACATCTTAAAAGGTAAAGGCTATAAGACCATCTCTAAACAGCTTGAACTTCCTGTGACAACAGCGGCTCATATTATTCAGAAGTTCAAGACCCACGGGACAGTAGCCAACCTCTCTGGACGTGGCCGCAAGAGGAAAATTGATGACAAATTGAAGAGACGGATCGTTCGAATTGTATCCAAAGAGCCCAGAACAACTTCCAAAGAAATTAAAGGTGAACTCCAAGGCCAAGGTACATCAGTGTCAGATCGCACCATTCGTCGTTGTTTGAGCCAAAGTGGACTTCATGGGAGACGACCAAGGAGGACACCACTGCTGAAAAACAATCCTTAAAAAGCCAGACTGGAATTTGCAAAAATGCATGTTGACAAGCCCCAAAGCTTCTGGGAGAATGCCCTTTGGACAGATGAGACCAAACTGGAGCTTTTTGGTAAGGCACATCAACTCTATGTTCATAGACTCAAAAACCAAGCATACGAAGAAAAGAACACTGTCCCTACGGTGAAACATGGAGGAGGCTCAGTCATGTTTTGGGGCTGCTTTGCTGCATCTGGCACAGGGTGTCTTGAATGTGTGCAAGGATACAATGAAATCTGTAGACTATCAAGGCATTCTGGAGAGAAATGTGCTGCCTTGTGTCAGAAAGCTTGGTCTCAGTCGCAGGTCATGGGTCTTCCAACAGGACAACGAATCCAAAACACACAGCCAAAAACACCCAAGAATGGCTGAGAGAAAAGCGTTGGACTATTCTAAAGTGGCCTTCCATGAGCCCAGATCTGAATCCCATTGAACATCTGTGGAAGGAGCTGAAACATGCCATTTGGAGAAGACACCCATCAAACCTGAGACAACTGGAGCAGTTTGCTCATGAGGAGTGGGCCAAAATACCTGTTGACAGCTGCAGAACGCTCATTGACAAATACAGAAATCGCTTCATTGCAGTGATTGCCTCAAAAGGTTGTGCAACAAAATATTAAGTTATGGGTACCATCATTTTTGTCCAGGCCTGTTTCATTAGTTTGTTTTTTTTTTTAAATAATTATGTTAATCAGCAATTCAAAAGTGATGGCTGATTTTGATTATTTCATCTTCAATAAATTTTTATTTATTGTTACTTTTGTAAGTTTCAAGTGATTTCAGTGAGAATTGTGGGTTTTTCCCTTCTTTAACTGAGGGGTACCAACACATTTGTCCACGTGTGTATGGGGAAGAAATTTGCCCCAGTTTATGCCAACATTTTTATGGCAGATTGGGAGTCCACAGCCTTAGCAAAATGCATTCTAAAACCCTTATGTTATCTTCGTTATTTAGATGACATCTGGGGAGTGTGGACTCACAGTGAACAGGAGTTTGGGATTTTTCTGAGGACCCCTTAATAGTCACAATCCCTCAATCAAACTCAAGTCAACACACCACGCCTCCTCAGTGGATTTTCTGGACACCACAACATTTAAGGGAGATAATTTTCACACCACACATAAATTGGACATAAAGGTATTTTTTAAACCCACCGACACACATGCTCTTTTGCACAAGACCAGCTTCCATCCAAAACATACCTTTGCTGGTCTGATTAAGTCGCAGCTGCTCCGTTTTCACAGAATCTGCACTCAACAGGCAGATTTTCAAGAAGCCAAAAAGATCCTCTTTTCTGCATTATCCACAAGAGGTTATTCCCGCTCATTCTTAAGAAAATGTTTTAACTCATTCCAACAAACAAAACCCATTGATACATCTCCCCTCCTACCTATAATCACAACCTACTCATTCTCAACCCGCTCAGTTTTTTGTTTTTTTTTTTCGCTCTAACTGAGCGCTCAGAGCTCTCACCACGTGCGACCCGTCGTTCGTTCCGGCGGCCAGGCCCGTCGTTCGTTCCGGCGGCCAGCCCGTCGTTTTTCCGGCGCCAGGCCGTCGTTCGTTCCGGCGGCCAGGACCCGTCGTTCGTTCCGGCGGCCAGGACCCGTCGTTCGTTCCGGCGGCTAGATCGGCGTTCACCCGCCAAGCAGATTTTTAAAAACGAAAGCCCCGCCCCGTTGCTTCGCGGATTCGACCTGAAATTTCGGCCAATCAGATCAACCAGAAAGGTTACCGCCCCCTGAGTGACAAAAACGCCCCCTGAAACTGAGCGGGCGCAAATAAAAACTGAGCGCGCGCGGTGAGAGCTTTGCGCACTCAGTTATAACATACGCGCCCTTCGATTAATGGCAAAGATGTGACGCCATACAATCGGACCTTCCAGCGGAACCCAAGGGGTTGGAATGGTGGTACCCACCAGGGGATGGACCGTGCACCGTCCAACTTCAATGGAAGGGGGGCTGTATCCTTTCGACCTAACCCCTAACCCTATTTTTTGGACACCACAACCTGGTGGGGGTGCTCAGGAAAAACCTCCAGGATTGTGCACAAAGCCAGGGGATACTTGAGGATCACAGATTCTTACCGGCATATAGGCGCAACAAAAATTTTGGGGACTTCCTGGTGAAAGCCAAGCTCCCTCCCCTTACACAACCCAAAAGAAGAGTTTTTTCCCTCCTTTTTTAAACATTTAGATTGGTTGCGCAGCCACTACAACAAAAATGTCTTTCCCTCATCATGCAGAGGCAATCCTCATTCCAAAAACTGCATTTATGCCATTTCCTGCTCTACCAGTGGCATACAATATGTGGGAGAGACGGGAAACACTCTTCTAGTTAGATTTACTCAACATAGGTACAATATAACCAAACAGAAAAACAAAGATACTTACCTGGTTCAGCACTTCATTTCCCATGGCTGGGGCTCTGTCAAAGCAACAGTTGTGCAGACTTATCCCAGATGGTCTACCTCAGAAAGGAGGAAAACTGAGAGGATTTGGATCTCCAAATTAGACACATTACATCCCAGGGGACTTAATGAAAAAAGAACATCACTTCTTTTATAACTGCCTTCAAGCAAAACCTCTGACTGGACAATTCTCATTTTGTCCAGCAGAGGGAGTCTCTGCACAACTGATTTTCATTTCCACATAACCCAGCCCTCAAAGGCCTTTTCCTAACCAGAAATAATCTTCCCTGTACAGCTTTTAATTTCGGTCGGCCTCATCCCATTTAGCCTAACCTTAATTAATCAGTCTTAGACCCCTAACCCTAAAAAAATATCTGGTTTTCACCTCTATTAGAGTCTCAACTAAATGTTATTTTTTTAAAACCCAGCCCTGAAGGTATCCTCCCCTAACCAGAACCAGTATTACCTTTTTAGTTCAATTTGTTTCTCCTAAAAAAATGTTCTTTGTTCCCTTTTTAATTTAGATTTGGGGGAGTGGGAGTCCTGAGAGGAGGCAGAAGTGACCTGTGCATAGGGGGCGCCATGCTCTCAGTGTGGATCTCCCAATTCTCCAACCCTAACCTAACCCTACAACAAACCTAACCAGAAATTTGAACCCTAACCAAAACAGGGTATTTTAATCCTAACCCTAACAGTTTTCCAGTGGCTAACCAAAAGACACAGGGGCGAGGTGATGACCTCCAGACTGGGTGCCAAGATGGCCTGTGCACAAAAATCTTTTTTTTATTTTTAATCAATTTCCCCTAACCCTAAAACCCTACAGGGAGGGGTGGTGATGCCCACAAAGGGATGGACACAAAGGGACATCTTCTGCAGCAGCAACGCAGGTGTGTGCTCCGACACATGCTAACATACCCATAAAATTCACTGATTAGAATCTTCACATCCATCAGAAGACACTTATTTGTGACTTTTAACATAAGCAACCTCCCATCTTTTCGGACCAACCACATTCTGGTCGACAGCTTCCCCGGAGCCAGATGGCAACACGCTGAATTCCTTTTGAAGAATGTCACCTGTCACATTAAGCCAGAGAAACCTTTACTCTCATTTGGCATCAACAGATCACAGAGAGACAAAATAGCCCCTGTTGAAGAGATGATTAAAATCCTTACTGTGGCTCAATGGAGATTTCCAGATACTACCATCCTGGTCCCCCTGATTAACTTTTCATCTTATCTTCCACCCGAGGACCAAGCCATCCTTCTTCACCTCAATCAGCACATCCAGAAACTGGAGAACCACATCCCTCCTGTGACTGACCTTTTTGATAGAGATAGATAGATAGGATAGAGACTACATCCACTGGACTGCAGACACAGCCCGGAGGATGCTTGAACACTGGAGTTGTTGGTTAAACTGACTCTTCCCCTGATCAACCCTTCCGAACACTCTCGTCTCTCCCTTGTTGATGTGGTCTTTTACTGTTTTTCTCTAGCATTTACGTGAATTTACATGACAATTGCATAAGTGCAAGTAAATTAACTTCTCTTAGAGGATCTGACACTGAATTTTTATTTTGAAAAGAACTGGTAGGTGTTGTTAAATTAAAATAAATCAAAATTATTACAAAGCACATTGAAAAATATAACACTGTTAATGTATTTATAACTATTTAAAAGTTACAGATATGCAGATGTTTTTTCTGTCAGTGTTCTAAAAAAAGATCAATTCTGTCATTCCATCATATTTGGTTTTAATGTGATTGGCAACAAAGAAAATAATAGCAGAGAGATGGATATTTATTGGTTTATTTCCACATGGATGAAAAAAACAACATAAAAAACAGCTGAGACATCAGGACAGCCCCCAGATCACAAGAGAAAGGGGGAAGGGGTGGGCCTTAAACAAAGCAGCAGTCTGTTTTAGGTAGGACTATTGGGGAGAGCTAAAAAGAAAATCTGCCACAATGTTGCCTGGCAACAGCTTTCCAGATTTTTTTTAATGAATGCAGCAGAAAGAAACGTGGCCCTCGGCTAAAGAACGTCATCGCTCTCAGCTGTGTGGAGTTGCGTGTCATCTGCGTCCGTCATGATGCTGCTGTCCTGACTGTCGTCCACCTCAGCTGCTAAGCACAAGAAAAAGTTTTCACATTCAGAAAAATGAAACCACCATATTTCTGAGGACAATGACAAAGGTGAGAACAAGGCAGGTGAGCCAGGGGGCATGTCAAGTTAGACTAGCAAGAAGCTCCACAAAAAGGGGCCTTAGTTGGGCAGCATCAAACCAGAAGAGCGTTTTTGAATCACATTCAGACATCTTTAACATCTACGTGTGAACTCTGGTGTCTCACACGTTCATAAAAATGACTAACAGATCAAACCCACATTGAAGCATTTTAGATGTAAATCGACAAACTTATTTCATCTGGATTCATCAACCGATTTTAATCTTCATCTAACCTTCCAGATCAAGTCCTCAGCTGTGATGATCTCAAGTTAACTGTCTTAAGAGACACCGTGCCCGTTCTTTTAGATACGGGAGGTGAAGATCAAAAATGAGTCGTCACTATAATCATATGGAATACAGATATGACACTTATTAGCTCTGGTTGAGCCCACAGTGTAGACTCCCAGCATGCCTTTACATAGAATGCAAGTTTGAGTGGCTTCTACTTAAGTTTGTGGTAATGCGGGACTCATGTGACACATGACATCACTAATTCCCTGGTTGATGTGCAGCAGTACCTTCATCATCAGGCAGGTATCTCTTATCAATGGCTTCTTTAATCTGGTTGTTTGCTCCTTTAGGATCCAGGTCCATGGCCCAGCTGAAGTTCATTAGAGCCAAGTGAGTCTGACCCAGCTTCTTATACACCTACAAGAGAGGAAAGGGGGCAGGATTAGATGAGGACTGCAGAAGTCAGGAAGTCATCGAGACCTGAGTTGATGTTTCATTAACGTACATGAACAATCCGACACATATGGACATGTGACACAGCAGAGTTAGCTTCAAGCTAATCCACACTCACACTCAACTGAATAAAGCACGACATTTTACACAAAAAACACATCTTGTACTGCAAATTTTCATCTCTTGGCTGCTAGCTGAGTATTTCTGCATTTGTGCACAGAGGAGGATAATCGTCATGGAAATGCACTGCTTTTCCAGAACACTGCGGTGGAGGATTGTGGATTTGGACATCCAACACTAGATCTAATAGACCCATAAAGGAAACCCACACTACTACAAAAAATTGCATCGTTTTATTCTAGTGTGTTGTACTGTATTCAACAAATATAATTCATGGAGAAATGGAAATAGCAATGCACAGAGATTTCATGCTGCTACAAGGTAACAGCTGCAACTTCTCCCTTGTTCTATATTTTCTGTAAAATGTAAAACAATTGTTTCTGTCCGGACGTACTTCCTGAAGAGCATGTCATTTAAACTTGACATGCAGTTACTTTCGTTGCAATTTTAGTTACCACAGCAACAATAACCTTAATGAAGGACGATTAATGATCCTATTCTTGTTTCTTGGCATTCTGAAAGTCTGAAGATCAATAACTGCATGTTTCCAGATAAAGAAAAGGGGCTGTGAGCAACTCAAAAGCTAGTTAAGTTTGGGTCCAAATGATTTAATGAGTCCCTTTAAAAATGATCTCTTTCACTTTTTTGGGAAACACTATCAAATCAACCTTTAATGGTAGAACATTTTTCCTTCATGGTAAAACAAAATGCTGTCTTTTGAACAATCTTTCAGCATGTAGAACCTGGAGCACCAGCAAAGTTACCTTTCCTATAAGGAAGTACACCAGAGACTCTTTGGGAACAATCTGCTTCAGCTCCTCCAGCTCCTGCAGTGCGGCCTGACCACAGACACCGGAAAAGACAGGTCATGAGAAGTGGCATCACTTGGCGTTCACAGACTAGTCAGCCTGGTTTGTTACCTTGTACTTGTCATTGGCAAACAGGATGGATGCTCGGTGGAACTTGCACAGAGGATTCTTGGGGTCAATGCTGATTGCTCGGTTGAGAGTCTCCAGGGCTGTGTCAGACTTCTTCAGAGCGTGCTGCACCTGCATATGTGAACACGTATGTTAAGTACAGAGTGTTATGAAACATAGGTGACCTGGTTACTGGGTCACAATGACCCTGCAGACGCACCACTCCAATGTGGCACAGCAGCACCGAGCTCTGAGGATTGATGCTCAGAGCCTTCTTAAAGTGGATTTCTGCCAAGTTGAACTTTTCCTGTTTGTAGTATATCATTCCGAGTCCATACCTGCAGAAATATCCCAGTCATCAGTTATCAGCAAAAAGTTTGCACACATTTACACCACCTAAATGTGTCCATCTGTTTCCATGGTTACCATACCAGGCATTGTAGTGTCGGCTGTTAACTCTGATGGCGTTTCTGAAGCAAGCCAGAGCCCGGTCCAGCTCCTCAGTCAGAACAAACTCGTGACCCAATAGAGTGTACGCATATGCGAAACCTGGGTCCACCTAAAACAAACAGATGCTGATCAGGTCAATCAGAAACAGACTCAGGAAGAACATTGGAATCAGTAGGGGGGCTGTTTGAGACAAAGACACTTGAACTAATCAATAACCAAAAAAATACTTCAAAGACCAAAATGAAGGCTAAACACACACAAAGGTCAAACAACTGAGTCAATTGTTTTATTATAACAGAACTTTATTGATTGATCCATGGCTGAGTTGCTGTTGTTCCAAAACTCTTCGATTTTGTTGTGATAGACCTGATGGTTGACTGTGAATATTTAGCAGTGAGGACATTTCACCACTGGATTTGTTGCACAGGTGGCATCTTATGACAGTTCTACACTGGAGCTCACTGAGCTCCTAAGATTGACCCATTGTTTTGCAAATGTTTGTGAAAACAGTCTGCATGCCTGAGGGCTTGATTTTATACACCTGTGACCAAGCCAATTGATTAGGAAACCTGATTCTGATCATTAGGAAGGGTGAACCTGGACTTTTGGTAATATAGTGTACATCCTCTGCAGGTTTTCCAGAAGGTCTGCGCCAGACGACAGAACGAGAGCGATCACAGCAACCAAACAAGCTGTACTTGGTGGTCATACAGAGTTTCATGCTTCTTTGTTTTTCTTTCAAATAAACCTCATTAAAAAAACATTACTTTTTAAAAATAAAATTACATTTTAAAACATGGGAATATCAGTCTTGAAAAATACCACCCTGCAAATAGAATGTTGACACCCAAATCTCCCGGATGTTGGCTTTGGAGGCCTTGAGTTTCACATCAGTGATCTAAGCAGAAGCATTAAACTGGACTAAGTGTATCATTTATTTTAGAATATGTTTGTTTTAAAAGGTATTTCAAATATGATCCCTTATTCATAGGTTAGGGGGCCTCCAGGCCAAATAAATATACAAGACATAATACAGTAAGATTCCTGGTTTTAGTCTACTGCAGTTCCAAGAGTGACTACACCAGTGATCTGGCTCCTGGCCCTCACCTGTCTATTGCAGCTCACCTGAATGGCTCTCTGGAAGAACTTTATAGCAATATCATGCTCCCTCTGAAGACTGAAGCAGTTTCCTGCCACACACCAGGCCTGCAGACAAAGACCAGCCAATCAGAGAACAGTTCCATATGCTGAATTTACCCATTGATGGAGGGTAGTGGCTCTCACCTCGGGGCAGTTCTTATCCATGTCAGTGAGATCTTTGGACAGAGCAGATAGGGCAACATCCTTCTGCAGGTGCCACAGTGTTGTGGAGTAGATCTCCATGCCCTCCACCCGGTATGACTCTATCCGCCGAACCTCACAGAACAGTCGCTCTGCCTGAAGGCACATGCTGGTGAGTGAGAACACCCCACTGCACAGGTCACGTGACCAGGTCTCAATGAAAGTATCCAGTGAGTTACCTGTGTGTACTCAGCCAGCTCAAAGTAAGCCTTTCCAATGTGAGTCAGCACCCAGCCAGTGTTGTAGTGCTGGGGGGGCAGTGAGGTCAGGATGTTGATGGCTTCTCTGCAGCTGTACGAGCACAGCGCCTGGTAGCCCCGCCCAAAGTCCCTCAGCAAGGCCATTACACTGTCTAAACACAAATGGAACAAGATCTGAAACACACCACAACCAGAGACACCAGAACCAAAGTCAAACTGTTTCTACTCCTGAAGCAGGGGGGCTTTGTCTGTAAATAATAACGTGAACCCTTAATGCGCCAAAGGTTTCTGTGTGAAAGAACTGGGCTTACGTCCTACAGTAACTTCAAGATTTTCTGGTCTTTCAAAGGGTAACGCTATCGGAGCTGAACATTACTTTTTAGTACCTGCAGCTGCCCGCTGGTAGGGGGGGATCCTGGCATCAGGCAGGCTTAGACTGGGGTCCAGCCGCAGGATGTCCAGACTTTCGTTGAGATTGCTGCTATTAGAGGTCTTTGCTGATTTACACTTGGTCTTCCTGTTGGGGATCTTGGTGGGAAACTTCATCTTCAGCTTTTTACTGTTCTCCTGCAAGTACAGACAACTGTGAGTCTGTATCCATCAAAGCAGCACACCTGTATGGGGCACTAACAGGAGCACCTTGGCAGTTGAACTGGCACTGGTGAAGAGTCTTGAACTTCTTCTGGGCTGAACATTAGGGGGACCAGACATGCTAGGACTGAGGACTTGAGGTGACCCGCTGACAAAGACAAAAGACAGCATTTAGACAGAGCTTCCAATTTATCCTCTTGGCATCTATGAGACTTACCTAGTGTGAGGTGCAGAGGTCTGTGACTGGTTAAAGGGAATGGGAAGAACTTCTCTGCTGTTTCCACTCTGACTGAAGACGGACTTGGACTGACTGATCCTGGATACAGACTGGAGGAGAAGGAAGACAGGTGAAAACAAGTAAAAACAGGTATGGTCAGTGGAGGACGTGAAGACATGCAAGGTCAAGAAATAGATGAGGACAAATGAGATCAGGTGATGTGGATACAGGTAATTACAGTTCAGATGTGGAAAAAACCGGTGAGGTCAGGTGACAAAAGGCAAGTCCAGGTGAAGAAATGAAATGCATGTAATAGAATTAGCAACAGCGGGAAAAAAAATAAATATTGACCAAAACAATTGCAGGTACCTTCTTGCTGGGAGTTGTAGTCTGTGTTTCCATGGTGGCTGAGAAGTTTTGAAGATATGTGGGTTCTCCTGGGCTGGGCTCCAGAGGAAGGATGCCAAAACTACACACAGATAGTACCATGTGATCATGGTGTTAATACACCGTGGTTATATGGGAGCGAGACTCAGAGCTACCCTTAAGACCCGCTCCAATGAAAATGGCCTTCTTTATGTTTTTAACATGGTCTTGTAGCATTTTTCTCATAATAGAGGACCTACAGTACTCAGCATAAATGAGTAAATACCACTACATTTTTTAGAAAACTTTTAGTGTTCTTTCAGAATCAACATTTTCTATGAGATATTCTACTACAAAATACTCCCACAAATGTGGGACATTGATTGAAAACAAGATTTGTTAATTTGCACACACAAAAAAAAAAAAAAAGATTTACCCCAACTAATTCATTCAAGCCCATGTCGCAAAAATGAGTACACCCCAAGTATAGTCCTAAGAGAAAAGCCACACTCAAAAATACAAAATTCTAATGAACAGGCATTCAACCACAGGTGAGTCTAATGACTAATTTAAGATGTGTCCAGGACACAGGACAATAAAAGAGCATTATTTAAAGAAAAGCCCTTCCCATTTCATGCGGTCAGAAATGGCTCCTCATGGAAGAGAAATGTCACAAAATCTGAGAAAAGACATTTCTTTACATAAAAAGGTGAGGGCTACAAGAAGATCAGCAAAGCTTTACATATCAGTCTAATACTGTAGCAATAGTGATCCAAACATTTAAGAAAGATGGAAGTGCAACCATCTTACGGAGACGCCCAAGCCGTCCACGGAAGTTAACATCTTGAAAGGAGCGTCTTCTGATGAGAAGGTTGAAGAAACTCTCCATACAAGTGCACTGCAGTTAGCTAAAGCAGAAGAAAGCCAAACTGGAGCGACCGTTTCCCGTGACACCATACGGCACACACAGCAGAGAATTTGGCATGCTTGGGTATCATCCACGGGGGAAGCCTCTCCTAAAGCCCATGCATAAAAAAGCAGGCCTAGAATAAGCTAAGGCCCATTCTAAAAAAAGAGAAAGACTACTGTGACTCTTTACTCTAGAGTAATGAGACAAAGATTACTATCTAATGGTTTTAAAACTGCATGGTGTCACAAAGGTGAGGATTTCAAAGAAAAATGCGTGGTGCCTTCAGCGAAACATGGTGGTGGCAATGTCCTTATGTGGGGCTAAAATAAGCCCAGCCAAAATTAACAAATCTTGTTTGCAATCAATGCCCCACATTTGTGAGAGTATCTTTTAGTAGAATATCTCAGAAAATGTTGATTCTGAAAGGACACTAAAGGTTTCCTTAAAAATGTAATGGGTGTACTCATTTTTGTTGAGCACTGTAAAAGAGTTTAGGATTAAAACTGCATTACTGAGTATTTTTTAATTCAAATCGCGTTAGATCAGAAACAGGATGCTAGAAAAGTTGGGGCTAATGATGCAGTTACTGGCCAAATCCGAATTTCTTACCCTACCCCTCCGGCTTCTCCCAACCTCTTCAATTGAAGGTGGATTTGAAGGTAGAGGGGTGTCTGAAATTGTTTTTTAAGGGGAGAACAAAGGGACTTCAAGTTTTGTATCCCTGCCCCGGTAGGGTAAGACACGTCGCGCTGTGCCGTGGAGGAGAAATGCATTTCTTCTTGTGAGTGTGCTCTGAAGCACAGAAGTTTGCATTTAAATTTAAGGTAATGACTTGTTTTAGCATGACTTTTTAAAAGTTATAAAACCAATGTTGTTATGTATTTTCTGAGCGCTGGTAGCTACGCGCTAACGTAGATGACCGGTGAATATTAATGACGTCATCAAAGGGCACTGCCTGTTTGGGCCATCCGCATTTTGAAAACACATTTTTACATATTATTTTGTTTGGAGGCCTAAATCTAGGAATAGATAGAAGCCATAGGGGTAGGGTAAGAATTCGGATTTGGCCACTGACTAGTCGTGCCAAAGTCTCTCTTACCCCTATGCTCCTCCACCCCCTTGTGCGCATTCATTTTCCTCTTCTGAGTTGGCCTCTGGATCAAAACTGTACGGCTGGATTGATCCAATATTGCTCGCCCTTATTTATGCGCCACAATGCTAGCTTGGGCTCATAAGTTTACGTGTCAGCACACAGACAGAGCTCCCAGTGACGGGCTGGGGAAGGGGCAGGGTTGCTTTGAGCCAATAGTCCCACCAACAAACCAGGATTGTTTATCTATTGAGAAACTGCCACTGGGCATTAAATGTGTCTTAACAAACTGAAAATATGGTCGGAGTGGGACTTTAACAGGTAAATATTTGTGTCCCAAAACCTCCTTTGGCAGCAGCATACTTGATGTAATCTGGGCATATGAAGAGCACAATTTATCAGGTTTTTCTTACCATGTGCAGACCCTGGAACAAGAGAAGATGAAGGGCTGTCTGTTATTACATATTAGCTAAACATAACCCCAAAACTGTGTTCATCTGAATAATTATCTAAATGTCATGCTTTCTATTCATTAATCAGACTTGCTTTGCCACTTTTCTGAGTAAGGATGGTTGTGCAGAGTTAGAGCTAAAGCCTTGTAGACTCAGTTACTGCTCGGAACCCGGATTACTGATTCTGGATTGAAACAAGGATCAGAAAGCTCTGCAACCCTTTATCCAAACTAAGGTATGTTGAACAGGACAGCAAATCAATGACCTAGTGGAGATGGTATCTTTCATTTCATCCAATCACAAGTTGGCTCCCATGTTATTCATTGTCTACACTCATGTGCTGCAAAACAAAGTGAGGCGTTGAATTTCTGAACAAAGTCTTAGGAAGGGGCTGCAGCACTTTCAGGGCCTGGCAGTAGCTGCACCTTTATTCACATAGCACCTTTGAACACCAAATGACCAAAAGAAATGCAGGACAGAAGTAGAACCAATGAAAGAAACAACACAGAGCTAAATATGTTCACTTACAAATCTCGGCATCTCAAAACGTAACCAGTAGAGATGCAAGAATATATGAATCCAAAACCAAACTGTTCGCTCCTGTCCAACGGCTAGACACGACATTTTACACAAAACACATTTTATTTATGCTATATACTGTGAGCTGCCTTTGGTGTGTGTCTGTGCATTTGTGTCTTATTGATTGAAACTGAAGCTGAGCTCATCTGCTGCCCACTTTCCCCCTCCCTGCCAGAAACAACTTTACCCCTCATTCATGAGTTCCAGGTTGGGAAAAGAAAAGTTGTTTTTAGCTAAATGCTAAAAACAACAAAGATTATCATGGCTAATGGGGGTGAGTGCAGCCTTTTTGTGGCTGACAGGCTCGTGTTTGAAGACGCGCCACGAACATTCAAATCTGGGGAATGGAGGCATTTTGGGTTTGCTGTCAATTATGATGATCAGGGAGCAACATATGTTAACAAAAAGTACACTGTCTGCAGGATTTGACTCATTTCTACACACGTGGACAAAATTGTTTTTTTAAATTGCACAGCGCCACCTCTGTGTCCCGAGAATCTCAGTTGCAAATGAGATAATTTTTTCTACTGGGACATTGATGATGCAAACTGCTCTCGTCTTGCTGCAGACAATGTTGACAAGCTAATCTTTTTGCAAAAAAATCTAAACGTACATGAATAAATGACTGACAGCAAAGGGATACGGAACTTTACTTGTGTTGCTGTTATTTATTTGTAGCAAGTCAGTTCTAAATCTTTTAAATTGGTTTAGTTTAGATTACATTGTGTATGACATCCAGCTGTCAAAACTTAACTTGCTTAAATTATTGCAGTTTATTATTTTAATGTTTACAAGTTTTGAGAACTGAAGCACTTTTACATTTGGTAACACTGTATTTCAAATTATGTTTACAAGTTAACAAGAGTTCTATTTAAATGTCATTTTGCAATAAGTGCCAAGAGCTGTAAACTTAATAAAAATAGACAAATTAAATATTTCTTCTTATGTTTGTTTGCAAAATAAATAAAAATGTGCAGACTATTAAGATTTTAGTTTTTTTTTTTGTTCAATATGCATTGAACTGTGACCATCATATCGAGGTACGTATTGAACCGTGAGTAAACTGTATCATTGCATCCCTAGTTGCCAGCTAATGAAACCTGTAGATTCGCCACAATGGCTCCAACTTAAGCTTAGGTTTACTCAAGAGAAGTACTCACCTGGGAGTCAGGGGGCTTAGTGCTGCTGGGCCCCCCAGCAAACTTCTTCCACTCTTTGGCTTATTTTGTTTAGCCAGGATGGAGCCAGCTGTTGCCATGGAAACAGTGTTACCCAAAAGTGAGCCAGTTTCCGGGGAGATGAGGGATGAGTCAATGTAGGAAACCGAAAGATCAGACGTCAGCTTTCCATTCGACGATTCCAGATTCAAACGATTCAGTTCCTAAAAGACAAGGGTTGCTATAATTAACCAATAGATTTATCGGATTACTTTGATAAAAAAAAAAAAAAAAAAAACAACAAAAAAAAACGTCATAATTCTTATCAAATAAAATTTTATTTTATAAGCACGTTTCACTTTTGTTTGCAACACAAAGTGCTTCACTCAAAAACATTTTCAAACGTAACCATAGGTTAAAAAACATAAAATTAATTTGCGTTTAATATGTACTTACAAAGAGTAAGAGAGAATAAAAAGCAGTCCCTCCCAGAATTCGCAATATTGCTATCACAACGATTAATGCAAATTCAAGCAAACCTGGCTAATTGTTGCACACCCTGCAACTTTACATTTTCACTGCAACTGTGACCAATCATCCGTGACAACAGTCATGGGTGATGATGTAGCTTTGCGATCGTTTCCAGTGTGGCTCAGTCATCGTCCTCACAGAATCGAACTAACTTCAAACTTTAAACTTTATTTATTTGTACAGCGCCTTTCCTTAATTTGAAAACCCAAGGCGCTATACATAAAAAAATTAAATTAAATAAAAATAATAATATATATAATAATAACAATAATAATAAAAAATACAGTTACAATTACAACCACTCTTCCCTCCCCCAGCTCCTCCCTGCATCCACCCAGACCCCACAATACATGACACCCCCCACAGGAAAACTGAACAAAGACTAAATACTGCAGCTCTAAGGAAAAAGTCTGGCTCAGTACTGCTGTGGAGAAACGATATTACGGGGATCCATTTATTCCAAGGTCCAGCCCAACCACAGGGGTCATCACAGCAGTGCCCACCCAACACAGGGCAGACCAGAGCCCCCTCAACATGGAGGTACCCCAGCTGCCCCAATGAGAATGAGCACCGCAGCACCAGCTCACCCATAGGCAGGAGGGCCCCGGAACAGTGGATCCCTGAGAGGAAACACTGGAGTTAAAGAATAAATGAATAAGAAGCATTTTTAAAAAATGATAATAAAAAATAAAAAAATATGATTAGTATATTAAAACAATAATTGTGTACATAAATTACCTATAAAATTATTCAAATAAAAGTTAATAATTACATTTTTTTTTTTTTTAAAAGAGGAAAAGATCAAATTAAGTAATTCTAAAAATCATAAAAAACCTAAATTAAAAAGGTGGGTTTTGAGCCTCTTCTTAAAAACCTCTATGGTCACTGCGGCCCTGAGGTTCTCCTGCAGGCCGTTCCAGAGGTGAGGACTATAATGGTGGAACGAGGCCTCCCCAAAGGTTTTGGTCCTCACCTTAGGGACAACTAAGAGGACCTCAGGGTCCGCGAGGGTTCAAATCTTAAAAGCAGGTCACTTAAATAAGAAGGCCCAAGACCATTAAAACATTTATAAATCATTAAGAGAACTTTCAAATCAATCCTGAAACGCACAGGGAGCCAATGAAGCAATTTTAAAATGGGTGTAATGTGTTTCGTCACAGTTCTCACTGAGGCCTCCTGCTGGATAAAACCAGTCACCTTAAAAACACACAGTAATGGTCTGACAGCCAAGTCAACAACAGAGGACACACCAGCAGACAGGCCGTAGGTAATGACCAAGTCCAGGGTGTGTCCTCGGTTGTGAGTAGGCTGTGCCACATGCTGGGTCAAATCCATACAATTTAAAAGATTTAGAAACTCAAAGGCAAACGGATCTGTCAAGTTGTCAACATGAAGATTAAAATCTCCAGTAATTAAAATCAATTATGCCTTAATAGAATGATGGATAAAAACTCAGAAAATTCTTGTAGGAAACCGGAGGAGGGTTTGGTGGTCTGTAAACAGTGACTGCTAAAATAGTTGGGTTGCAGAACAAGAACACAATGATGCTCAAATGAAGAAAAAACAGTTGAAGCAAAAACTTCAGTTTTAAAACCTTGTTGAGCAATTGATGCTGTTCCACAACCTCTCTTACCTCCCCTGATTACAAATAAAATGTTATAATGAGGTGGAGAAGCCTCAGTGAGAATAGCTGGAGCATCAGTACCAAGCCAGGTTTCAGTTAAAAACAAACAGTTCAAATTATGGTCAACAATCAGATCATTCATTATAAAAGACTTGTTTGACAGAGACCTGATGTTTAAAAGAGTCATGTTCAGTGTAGCAGGTGAATCCAAAGATGATTTTGTATTTAATTTCCTTTCCGTATTTGGTGTTGTTTGTATGTGGTGGAGACATCTGACTGTAGGAATGTGTGACTTTGAATTTGGATATTTCGGATGCCTGCTAGTGATGTGTACTGGAATAAAATATGTTGATATGGAGGGAATGTGTGTGTTGTGGTCTAACCGTAAGCTGGAAGGAACAGTGCAGGATTGGAGAGTGAGTTCAAAGTTCATCCTGAGGAGATGAGAGCCTGCATGGTTTGGATGTAAGCCATCTGGTTTAACAAGGTCCAGTCTATTGTAAAATGTGGTGAAGTTGTCAATGTAGTGAAGGTTTATGGTGTGACAGTACCTTTTTAACCAGATATGGAGCTGACGGATTCGAGAGAATTTTATGTCTCTGTAGCAGGGGTACAGGTAGTGGACCAGATATGATGCATTGCAAGTTCAACTGTTGGATGTGGGGAATGAGGTGATGAAGTCCGTTTTCAACGTCTCAGACTGCTGGAACTTAATGTCATTGGTACCTGCGTGTATTATAACAGATGAAGCTGAGGGGTGTTTAGTGGTGAGCTGGTGGGCATAGTTATGAATGTCCTTTACTGATGCTCCAGAGATGGAGTGAGTGTAGCACCTCTTAATGTTGGCGTGCCGGACAATGGAATCTCCCAGGATGAGGACTGGGTTGCACGCCGATCCAGGGGCCAGTGTGGGGCTCCCAGCACGGAAAGCTGGGCCTCGTGAGGCACCAGAATGACGCCACCAGACAAGACAGCGATCCCGGGTGAAGCTTCGCAGGTGGGACCCCCAGACGCTGACACGATCCTGGTCCCAATGGGTGCTGTTGGTTTGTTGGCTGCTCAGGCAGGGCCTGGGTCTTCAGCTAGCAGGCCATAGCGGTTGGCTAGAGCCAAAGTCGTGCTACTAGCACGGCGTTCCTGCCCATGGCTCCTACGGTTGCAGCGTGTCACCTCTGCCCAGGACAGCTTCAGTGTTGAGCTGAGAGTTGGGTCCCTCGGATTTTCTTGGAGGTCAAGTGGAAACCAAGCAGACTCCCCAGGACTGGAGTTGGCTGGTGCCCGGAACTCGTCAGTCAGCTCTAATCCGTCCAAAACGCCACCACAAAGCTGAACAACACTGCTGTCGGAGCTGGTAGAGTGAACTTCAGCTTCAGTAGCCTTTCCTCCAGACCATGGAAGGGTTTGTGTCATGGAGCGACTGGCTTGATCTTCGATCTGCGTTTGCTGGATGGCTGACTTCTGGAGGTACGTAATGCAATTCGACTGGGAAGATGTAACTGACAGTATTTGATCAATTAGTTGGTATTTCTCCTTAAGCTCAGATCTTAGTTTTTGAATGATGACCTGAAGTTGGCAATGATCTGAGCTGCAGTCTCTGCAAACAGGAGCTCTGGAATCCCGGCCAGGTAAAGCGTCAGCCATCTTGTCAGCCATCTTGTCCTAAGGCTAACCTAAGACTAGTGCAGTATGCAAACTGCAAAATAAGGCATGAGTGGCGATAAGTGGTCTCTGGTTGCACACATGCTAAACTATCCCGAAGTTTGAAGTAAAACATCAAGTAAAACCCTTTATGCATTAAAACAAATGGTATGGAGCTCTTCGTGTCATTGACCAATCACTGGAGCCCTTCAATGCTAGATGCCCATGTCTACGTTTTCCCCTGAACAAGACTTGCAATGGCTGAAAGCAGCACTTTAGAGGATGTGCTTGTAGAAAAAAAAAGCATGTCGGTCAGGAATTTAACAGATTGGATCACTCGCCACAGTTTGGCACACAGGTGTACTGAGGATCCCCCACCCCCCACCCTCTGGAATGCATCATTTAAATCAATTTTCCGATCAAACAGCTCGACCACCATCTATAATTTAAGGTGCATCAAAGTCACTGCCTGATACTTGTTCGAAAGTGTCTCTTAAAATAGATTAAAAAAATAAAATAAAAATCGGACACTCCCGTGGGGAGGAGTTTAACTCATAAGACGTTGATGATAAGAAATCAGGTTTATTTATTTTGCAGAGTTCTACAAAGAACATAAGTAAACACATTTACACATCTGGGTTTTTGAGGCTATTCAAATTTTTTCCTGGTTTATGGATGTCTCTGTCGGCTGCTGCGTGTGCTCAGTTTGGGAGGGGAGTTTATTGCATGCAGCAGGAGACACAGAAGAATTTCAAGTTGTAAATTCTTCCATCCATCAGTTTTATTTATATTAAAGATGCAGCACTCAATGATGCACTTTTGTTTATATGAACAAATTTAGTATTTTTTTATATAGGAATTTCAATGATCAAAGAGGTTATTAGTGTTTTCTTTTCATAAATAGGCCTCAATGAGCACATTTTTTTTATTAAATATGTGTGTGTTTTTGCACTGTCAACCCCAACTTTATCTGTACTTAAAATTTTATGTAGTAATTAATTAAATGTTTGTGTTTGGTATCATTACTCAATTACATCTGTTTGAAACATTAAGAATGAGTATTAAGTGTTACTAAATGTGGGCGGAGCTTATTTCAAAACCCTCTTTGCTAGTAACCGGTTTGCTAACGGTCATCATATTGTCTGCTGCTGCTAATTTCTGGACGTCAAAAATGAAGAAAAAACAAGAGGATTACTCCCAGAGAGCCAGCTACCTATTTTTAGAGGTGGTAAGAATTTAACCTTTTTTTTCCAGCTCTATTTTCCCCCTTTTTTAAACAGTATTGTCTTTGTGCTTCTTCCGAAACAATTTTTTGCTTTTGCATCCGAGTTTGCATTCAGCTGAGTTTCTCGTTGCAAAAATGTATACTCATTGCTTCTAAAAGTTGCGTTTCAATCCTATTTTTTTTCCTAGGGTTAGAAAGGGTTAGCAAACAAGGGGGGATGAATAAGCATTGTTTTGTTTTTTTTGGTGTTCAAAATGCAAACATTCTTTCCTCTGATGATTTTAGACACATTTTTATTTGATGATCCCAGCAATATCCATTATAAAGTTGTAATTTGGAAATTGTTTCCGCTTTCATACAAGATTTTCCTCACTCTGTTTTCAATATATTGTACAGTTTTTTAAGGTATTAACACAGTTCAAGTTCGTAAGGCCTGTGCTGCTGAAAGTTGAAAAGTAGATGGTTACCTACATGAACAAAACTGATTTTTTTTTCTTTTGTGCAACAAGTAATTGCTTTTTTCCATGTTAGCCAGCATTTCTTTGTGTTTTAGCGCCTAGTGCTCTTGTCTCCATGTATACCATGCTCTTTTTTCCCAATTAAATAAAACTGTTATTTTCAACACGTACAGGGCCTTATTGCTATCAAGAAATACATAGAAAATTCTTAACAGTTACATCTCAAGGAGTATGTAAACATTTGGTTTAAGATTTTCCTAAAACTTAGAAGTGTCCATTTCTGCCTAAAATGTTCCCATATGTATGTCAGACTAAGGAACCGACTGACAGTCACTGGTGCTCAGAAGACTTTCTGTTTGCAAATTTTTACAAAACATACACTGCAGGTAGAAATTTACATATACAAAGAATATTAGTCAGTCCCTCCAGGATTTTATAGCATTGCCATCACACCACTCCTCCAAATTTAAACAATTCCCACAACATTTTTTCCAACACTGCAACTTTGGCCAATTGCTCTAATTTTGAACAATTGGATTGAACAAGTTCCACCCTCCAACTGTCTTCCCAAAGTTAAGAAGCTCACATATTAAAGTCATAAGTCTAACCAATTACATTTGCCTTTTTTGGTGGAGTAATATAAAATTGCACTTAAAAAACTGGGAATAAAAGTTCTGCTTTAAAACTTGTACGCATTAAATAATAAGGTCTTATAGAATATATATTTTTACTACTCTGAGGTTCTCACACACTATATATTACTACCCTTTTTAATATGGTCAATAGTTTTCCATTGCGTTAGTGGTCAAGCTGCTTTACCTAATATTTCAGTCCAATTAACTGGATTCAGGTTATTGCTCGATACAATGACTTAAGGTGGTATTTTAAAATTACTTAAATTACTGCAATCAGTTATTACCCTTTATATGTATTATCTCTTCTGGGCACTGAGGATTCTTTCCAGAACCTGGATTTGGGGATCCTCTGTTGAACGTGGGGATGTTCCGCTACCATCTTCTCTTCATTTCTGTCCAGCCTCTTTTCACATCATCATCGAGACAGATAAAGTAATGGACAACAATGAAGACTTGTCAAAAGCAGTCTGTATACTATTTGGACTTCATCGCAACTAACAAAAGTCAATGAAGAATATATTCCAGTTCATCTAACAGTTCATCTTAGGATACAATGAACTTACACCAAGAATGCAGAGACTGGAAAAAGAAGCTGACTCTGTCAAGTATTTTCACCTGCTTTGAATCTTAGCTGATCTTTTTTTCCCAAAGTAAACATTTATGTTCTTGTAAACGTACAGTATATAAGACTGTGTTTATTTCAGCAAAAGTTTAAAATCCTCATTCTTAATCACTACAGTATGTCCCTTCCTGATTATTTCAAACGAAGCACTGAAGTGATAAAAGTTGTTTTTCAGCATTATTCCTGTGAATGTATATACAGAAAAGTAGACATTGAGTTGCTTGCATGTCGGTGAGGGGGATTTTTTTTTTTAACTAAAATTAGTAAAAGTTAAGATCTCTCACTATAAAGGGCTACAGTAAGATATTTGTCCATGTATGCATAGGTAATGTCAAGAATGTTTTCAGCTTGGATGCTGTGTTAAGACATTTGCAATGGCAACACTCAAGTTGTATTGAACAAAGTGTGCATGTTTTTTTCTAATAAACAAAATTTTGAACCTTTTTACATTCAATACTATTAAATTATTGATAATGGATTAATGTTAATTTAATCTAAGCATTTACCTTCAGTATTTTTAAATGCCAACACTCAAAAGTTTAGGGATGTATATTCATTTGATTAAATGAAAGGGCTTGAGTAAATTAAACATTTTGATTTACACCTATAAACCAAAGGTTGTTTTTGATATAATGTAATTATAATTGTGAGTTTCTATAACTGAACTTGAAGAGTAAATTCTACTTTTAAAAATATATTTTTTAAAACATAATGTACTTGTAGTTATAAGACTACTTGTTTTATTAAATAAACAGTACTAGCATATTTTCTTATTCACTGCTGTATTAACTCAGTGTTTTAAGTTTATCTAAACATTTTATAGTTTTGCGTCTATGTAAAAACGTAAAAAGATTTTGGGCAGTCTGTTTCTACGGTCTGTTCTAGTAAACTCAACTAATCTGGATTAAGATTGTGTGATTTGAAGTACTTGGTGTTTTGTTAAAAATATATATTGTAAGACTATTTAAAAAATACATTTAAAATACAGAAAACAGATTTTACAAACTGGCTTTCATCTTTAGAGTAAAAAACTTAAAACTCCAATAAGATAAACATTTTAAAGGCGCGTTCCGGTACAGCCTATTTAACATACTTGCAGTCACATGCCGTCACATTATAGACCATAAACTTTTGTGCAATATTCTTAAATTCATATTTATTACATTTCTTATTCAAATTGTTAAACTGTTATTAAATTTTTTTCTTCAAACTAACTGGTTGACAGCTCTCCTTATAGAGGGTACAAAGGGGCTTTTTAGCTGTGCTAAAGAGAAGAAACAGCTTATTTGTGATAGAAAATAAAACACTTTATAGACTGTGTGAAAACCCCTAAAGCGGAGACAAAAGACTGGTTAGAAATCAATAAAGAAGTTTCTTAGGGAAAAAAGTGCTTTTTACCTGATGTTTCTATTATGTTGTGACTTCCTCTGTTTTCATTCAACATGTTTTTTTAAATAACACCAATAGCTCCTATGGTTTTTCTTTGAAAAATGTACTAATTTGTCCAATAAAACTATGTCTGGCAGGTAGATTTTCTTATCCACTGCCCAACTTGGCTGGTGAGCCAAAAATTATATTTTGGTCATTGGTGACTTCAAACTACACGCAGCAAAATCAGTTCGAAGGCCGTTGAATTGCACTGCAGAGTGCGTATAGTATTCTTCTTTATGAGAGCTCAAGCTAGCGGCAGCTCACAAAACACCTGTAAACATTTTAACAGCTTGTATTTAGTTGCACTTAGTCTTTACCAAACGAGATGTGAAAATAAAATGTTTTTTGTTAAAAATACTCTGTCATTTGAATTTTTTGTTAAAGAAAGTAAAGGGAGGGAAAAAAGAAATCGAGTGAAATCAAAAATGGAAAATTGGAATGAAAAAATTTTTGAATTATTTATTTTTTGGCCATATCGCCCAGCACTACTGTAAAGTAGCTTGAACAAATAAGTAAAAATGGTGCAAGTATCAACTAGAAAAAAATGTGAACTACAAACTAGTAATATTGGGTGATTATGAGAAGTGTAGCATTAGTTCCTTTAGAACCCTAAGTCTTTTTAAAGATGTATGATCTGTTTGATCTATGTTTACATGAAAAATCTTTTAAAAAATAGAAGTGATTTTTCTCTTAAAATGGTTGCCGCCGTACGACAAAAAGGTATTAGGTAGTCGTGTGACAAAGTTTGGCAACTCCAGCTTTAGTGTCTTTATAACCTTTTTGATCAGATGTGATATCCATATCCATTTTTCTATAATTGTTGTAGCATGAATGTGATGAGTCAGTTAATATTAATATAACCATTTATTACATCTGGTTGTTTTTGAGAGATTATGGATTTATTTAGAAGATTTTTTTTTTCAATCACCTTTTCCTGAAGCCTGCACTGCAGTGTCAGCAGCGTGACAGTCTTGTTCTCGTTAAAAAGAAAAAAACATAAACTGACCTTTTTTCTCTTTCTAAATGCCTTTGTAGGTTATTGTTTGCGTAAAATTGAACACAAGAGACAAGTATAAAGAACCCTAACCCTAAGAGACCACAACTTTTCCCACTTTTTTCAAGTATATTCACATATGACCAGTTTTCATCCATGCAATTTGCGCAAATTGTATGTAGCAAAGGCCTTAAAAGAGTGCTGGGAACGCTTTGAAAATAGATCAGAAGATGATCGGAGTGGCGCTTTACCCTTGAGAGGATACAATAAATGAGTAAATTAACCTAACACCTTTGATCCAGACCTCAGTCTTGGAATGCAGGAAAGTTTACTGCTTTGAGTGATTAATGTGCTCCGTTTTGGTCTAAACTTTTGCACTTTTGAAACAGGTTGGTAGAATTGTCCTAATAATCAGATCATAATTTTAAAGCTAATTCAGTTGCAGTTTCATTTACCAGTGTGTCTTGTGGTGTCTCCATTAAAGCGGTGTCAAGACGATGAGAAGGGTTCTGGGCGGGGCTTACAGCGGAAGGGGGGAGGGCCATTGAAGAGTTCTGCAGAGCAGACAGTCTGAAGATTTGGTCTGGGTCTGGCTTCTCTCCTTTAAAAAAAAAAAAAAAAAAAAAAGGCCAAATTAATACCCGCGGATGCCAATAAACATGGAAGACAGTGGTGATCATGTGTGTTACCTAGGTGACAGAGGTTTTGAAAAGGTGACCATAGGAAAGGATTAAGACTTAAACTTCTCTGGAAACACTCGGCTCCTTTAGCGGCACGATCCGTCTTACTGTTCAGAGAGAAAGACAAATGAGAACTCTGCAACGCCATAAAAAGCAAAGACACACAAGGACAATTTTTACCAATAAATATGGCCCAGCAAAGATAAGGTGAAAGAGGCGGAGTCTCCAAATTCAGTGATAATGTCATCTTGACTCTTCTGTTTGTTCAGCACGCCACCAACCAAAACCTGCTCTCCTTCAGCCAACCTGAGAGCAAGAAAAGACGGTAAGAAAGGCAGACAGACAGGTAGGAAAAAACAAAAAATAAGAGAAGACAGAAAGACGCAAAAAAGAGACCAACAGACAGAAAAACAGGAAGTACAGACAATAAGACAGACTGTACGAACAGAAAGACGAACTTGTGTGAGGACAGAAAGACAGCGGGTGTACGAAAAGAAAGAGACTGCTTTAGAGACTGAAAGAAAAACTGGAGTACAGACAGCTACCAGTGTATAAACAGAGACTGGTTCACACACAGAAAGACAGACTGGTTTACGGACAGATGGGCAAACAGGCAGAGAGACTGGCAAGAATAAAAGAAAAAGGATACATGAAGAAAAGGCAAAACTAACAGACAGGCAGAGGCAAACGGAAAGATGAAGAGCAGACAAACAGCATAGAGACTGAAACTTTCAATGATCAAAAAAATGTAATTCCTTTCATGGCTGACATAAGGACGAGGTTGTACAGTGGGATTCTCAGTTCTTACTTGCTCAGCTCCACACAGCACTTTGCCAGCAGGAATCGAACCTGTGGCGTGGAGCAGCTGTGAGCCTTCAGCAGACGGTACGCCTTGTAAGGCTTTCCTGAGCGGTGGTAGCAGGTGGCCAGCAGGTAGAGAGCTTCTTCTGACCTCACTGTCAGGTGGGTGAGATAGACAGGTGAGCAAGCAGGAGACAGGTGGACCAACTGCCAGAGCAACATGAGTTACCTTCAGCATAGAGTCTCTCGGCAAGGAAAACCGCATCCAGGTAGGCATAGTGGTTCAGTGCCTGCCACACCGCAGCCTGAAGTAAAAAGCAGCCGGTTTAAGAAGCAGAACAGTTATACAATCACACACAACCCTGTAGACAGACACTCATCTCACATCTGTCTACAATAGGGCTGTCAACATTAGTCAACCACATCAACTAAATGACTATAAAAAAAGTTGCTGATAATTTGGTACTGTCTTTTTTCTGTAATTTTAAATCATAACCACCAACCAAAGTCATTTGGATCACAAAGCCCCCCTCCCCCTGAGTCCCTGCTCTGACATCCAGGGTCTGGATTCCTGAGACCGTACTACCTGAAGCCTGTGTATCTGAACCCTTCTTCTGCCTTGTCGACTCCCCCTGTGGTTTGTTGATTCTTGGATGGCCCGGGATCTAACCCTCGGCTGCTGCAACCCCTGACACGGGTCGCTGGCAACAGGAGTGGGGCTCCTGCCTCTCTGAGCATGGGGCTCTTCAATGCTCAATCCGCGGCTAACAAAACGTTTTTGTTGAATGAGCTCATAGACTCCAGAAACTTGGATTTTATATTTCTGACTGAAACTTGGCAGCAGGACCCCAACCACACATCTCTCATTGAACTCTACCCAGTTGGTTACTCTTTCGTCTGTCAGCCTCGGCCATCAGGCTGTGGAGGGGAGTGTTACGGCCCTTTCTGTCTACGGGGGAGTGAAGCGTAACATAAAGGTAAATTAATATACATAAAAAAAGAACACCAAAAAGACATTTCCATAAAATTACAACAAATTTATTTACATCAAAAATAACTTCAAAAAGTGAAGCAAAAGGCTTCAGGGTGAACCAAGGCCAAAACAACAAACAAAACCCCCACCTATCTGAACACAAAAACATCTTACCTGTTTATGAAAGAAAAGAGAAAACAATGACAAAAAACTAACCTCCCTAGTCTAACATAAACAGGAGAAAATGTGCACTAAAGAAAATGGCAGCTCGCCCCTACAGCTTCACTTTACAACATAACTAAACAAACTAAAGACAGAGTGGACCTCAGCACAAAACTACAAAATGCAACACCAACATAATCAAGTTGAGAAGAGCACCAAGCTGCAGTGGAGACTGATTGTAGCCAGGTTCTCTTCTCACCGGCTGGAGGTCCACACAGTGCTTTTAAGGCGGCCTCCATCAGCTTGGGTCCAATGGAGGCCACACCCTCCAGCACCACACCTGAAACAAATTAAAGAGACAAAAAAACCCACAAAGATCTACAAAAAAAACAAAGAGGTCCAACTCTGACAGAAATAAAATACACAATATGAAGAAAATACAAATCTGTCGCCTTGGTCTTCCGGAGTCGTCTCCTGTGCCACTCGGTGAGTGCTGGTCAGTTCTCACTGTTCGAGTTTCAGCTGATTAAAGTCGGGGACAAGAAACCTCTACATTGTGCTGCTGTCTATCTTCCACCTGGATCAAACAGCCCGTTTTTACAAGAGTTTTGTGACTTTTTGTCTTCCACTATAAAGCTGTCTAATCTGATCACAGTTGGTGATTTTAACATGAATATTAATGATGACACGGAGCTCTTTGCCAGAGGTTTCAGCAGTGTTATGGACTCTTAATTTTAGTTAACATATGTCTGGGTCCACACATGTTAAAGGTGGCACACTTGATCTTGTTTTTACCTTAGGTTTAAATGTTGACTGTATGTTTTCTGAGGACATATTCATTTCTGATCATTATTGTATTTTTTTTTAAATCTGTCATTCTCTGTGTCGCCTACATGTTCATCTCCTTCCCCTTAGGGATCTTTTAGTTTCGTTTAACAGCGCTGTTAGAGATGCGAGGGCTGCTTACTTCTGCAATCTAATTTCTGAAAGCAGAGGTAATCCTAAGGTACTAACACCATTAGTGATATTGTTATGCCTAGTCCACCTGCTGTTCCCATCCACTCAAATGATGATTGTGAAAGGTTTCTGGCATGTTTTATTGAAAAAGTCAGACTTGTGAGAAGCTCTCTGTGTCCCACAGCTAGTTTTGTTTTTGTTCCCAGTCCACCTCGGCCTGTGCTTTTAGACATGTCGTCACCTGTCTCTCTCTCTGAGCTAGTCAAATTAGTTGGCACAATGAAGACATCCTCTTTCTCTTTCGATGTGTTGTCAACATCTTTGCTTAAAGATGCTTTCCAGTTCATTGGTCCTGACAATAGTTAACTCCTCCCTGCTGTCTGGTCAAGACCCTTTGTACTTTAAGAAAGCTGATCCTTCCTCTCTTAAAAAAAACTGGGCTTGATTCTTCCCGCTTGAGCAGTTACAGACCTCTCTCTAATCTTACATTTATTTCCAAAATCTTAGAAAAGCTGTTGGTAAACAACTCACAACTGCTTAGACACACAGCATTTTTGATGGTTTTTTGTCTGGTTTTCGTAGAGCCCACTCTACTGAAAGAGCTCTTCTCAGAGTCACTAATTACATAATAGTGCAGAGTAATGCAGGAAACTGCTCAGTGTTATTGTTATTAGATTTGACTGCAGCCTCCGACACTGTCAACCATCATGTCCTCTTGGATAGGGTGAAACACTGGGTTGGGGTTTCTGGAACTGCTTTAAGCTGGTTCACCTCATTTGTGACTGATAGATCCTTTTCTTCTAAGTTTGAGGCCTCTTCTGCATCCCTCACTTCTGGTGTACCACAGTGCTCTGTTCTGAGACCCCTGTTAATTTTATATCTGCTGCCTTAACAGCATATGTTAACCTCCTATAATGTTAATATATATGTTAATATTTCTTATTTTTATGCTGATAACATTCAGCTTTAAGTGTCTTTTAACTTCAGGATGGTTTCAAAATACTAATTTTACTCAGGTACTTTTTAATTACAGGTTTTACGCAGGTGCTTGGATTCGGTCAAGAGTTGGTTAAATGATCATTTTCTCCAGTTAAATGAAGCCAAAACTGAGGTCTTTGTCTGTGCTTCTACCAAACGTCTCGCCCAGTTAGTGCAGTGGCTCGGTCCACTTGCTTCCTTTACTAAGCCCTCTGTAAGAAACTTCGGGGTAACTCTGGACCCAGTTTTATCTCTCGACTCTCATGTCAGGTCATGTGTACGTTCTTGCTTTTATTACTTAAAAAACATTGCTAAATTGTGCCTAATTGTGTCGCATTCTGAGATGGAGATGATCATCCATGCTATTATTTCATCTCAACTTGATTATTGAAACTCCATCTACACATGTTTAAGCAAAACATCTATGGGCGGCTTCAGGTTATCCAGAACGCTGCTGCAAGGTTTTTAACCAAGTCTTCCAAGTATTCTCATGTCACCCTGTTATTAATTAAGCTGCACTGTCTTTCCATCCATTTTAAAGTGCATTTTAAAATCCTGGTTTTAACTTATATAGTTCTTAATAACCAAGCACCAGTCTATTTAAAAGACCTTGTGCAGCCATGCACTTCTAGCAGGTCCCTGAGATCACGTGACCAGGGTCTGCTGGTTGTTAAGAGGACTCTGTTAAAAACTAAAGGTGACAGAGCCTTTGCAGCAGTGGCTCCAACACTCTGGAACTCCCTTCCTCTCAGTCTAAGATCTGTGGACTCATATTTTTAGAATTCACTTTTCTTAATTAGGTTTAATATTTTGTGTTTTACTGTGAATCACTGTAATTTTTTATCTTTTTTATCTTTTATCAGAAACGATGAGTAGGACTGAAACGAATAAATTGTTCGGAGTAAGATTAGCCCACCTGTCTCTCGCACCACAGTGCAGATGTGAAAGCGGCAGCAAGCAAGAAGAAGCTTACTTCACGAGGCAGAGAAAGATAACGCTAGTTCGGGTAAGGTTCCCGTCCGGTGTTCAGCTCTGGCGCAGGTTCTCCGGTGTTCAGCTCTGGCGCAGGTTCTCCGGTGTTCAGCTCTGGCGCAGGTTCTCCGGTGTTCAGCTCTGGCGCAGGTTCTCCGGTGTTCAGCTCTGGCGCAGGTTCTCCGGTGTTCAGCTCTGGCGCAGGTTCTCCGGTGTTCAGCTCTGGCGCAGGTTCTCCGGTGTTCAGCTCTGGCGCAGGTTCTCCGGTGTTCAGCTTTAGTTCCTGGTACATCTCTCCATTTAACTACGGTAACTCTGCTCATTTCTGCGATTCGTGACGGCACACCTGAGCGCTGACGTCATTCGCAGCTGGCAACCTGCAGTATTTCCGTTTCCTAGTAGGTTGCTAAAGCTACTTTAAATCGCTCAATTGCTCATGCTAGCCATGCCCCGCAAAAGCATGCTATGTTGCTGGTTCCGCCTAACCCTAACCCTGTTGCAGGAACCCTGCAGCGAACCTGGAGAACGATTCTGTCCGGTTCGGAGCTCTAGAACTCATTCCTGTTGTTAAAAGCGTCTCTTTTTGGAGCTAGCTGGTTAGCTTTAGCAGGTCTAAGGTTACAGGCTAAACTGCTCCAAAATCCGTAAGACCATCTCTGTCTAAACACGAAACGAACCTGGCCCTGTCACGGATTCTCAGCCGGGACAAATGTTTTTCCTTTTCCGCTCGTTCATTTGCTGTCCGGAGAGACAACGTTCCAGCCCGTTTACGTTCCAACTACTGCCGGGGGACCGGCGTCCACAGCGCGGAATGGAACGAATTAATCTGCCACTACAACGAGGCGACGCTCGCTGCCCGTCTGAACAAAAGCACAGCCTAGCCCCGGGTAGTTGCCGGGAAAGCGCGGAGAAAAAACTCCGAGCGAACCTCGAGGCCTTCGGCGGAAGAACGCTTTTCTAGTTCGGACTGAGGCAGATGCTGAGGCCGGTGTTGGCTAATCTTCGGTTTCCAGCTCGTGACAACAACCTACGAACGTGCTCTTACCTGGACAGGTTCCTGCAGCACCGTCATCCCGCTTTCGGACTCTGCTCCCGAGACCTCACTCCTTCTTTCTTTGCGGTTGTCTTCAGTTCTACCTCTGAGAGGAGCCGCTGCGGCCGAACATTTGAACGTCCGACCGTTACCTTCCGAGTTTTGCCGGAAAACACCGAGCAAGAGGCGTAAAACACACTGCCATCTAGTGGTAATTCAAATAAGAGCGGGTAGAAGAGCTGTTTGACGCCCCCTACTGTCTGGAATAAAAGTTTTTAAAGTCCGCAGGAAAAAAAACGTCAAATGTTATGGAGCAAAATCCGCGCCGTTTGTTTAACAGAAAGAGAAATGTTCTTTCGAAATGACAAACGTGAATATTTAAATTGTAATGTTGAATACTCGTACATACAAATAATGTGCAGTTTTTTTAATCTAAAAAAACAACTTTTGTTGGAGACTCTTCCATTATTTTGAAAAGGTCCCATGTTTAAATACATATGTTGATTTTTTTATATGTAAGTGACAACATAAATTATAATTTTTTTTCTTTTGTCATTCATACATTCAAAAATATCATATACTGTTTTAAATATTCCTTTTTCAGTCTCAGATAGGCTGCATTGTGTTTTCAGTCAAAAGTTATTTTTCACCTTCATGTCAAAATGTTTTAGTTCTATATCAAAGATTCTCACTTTGATGTATGACTCTCATTTCCCTGCTGTGTGTGGATTTCAGTGTGTAGTCCAAAGCAGAAAGTGCGCGAACGAAAGAGAAATATTACTTTCAAGACCCACTAGGGGCAGCGCCAAGGGGTAGCCTTCTACTAAAACTTGGCAAAGAAACCCCTTAGCAATCCTAAATATATCAAGGCCTAAATGTAACACTTAAAAAAAAAGTTAATTGAACACAATTGTTTTGAATGTGATCACTTTCCATTGAATATTTAATGATTTTTATATTTGTCTGTAGTTTATTTTGTGTTAAAAAGTGACTTTCAACTGCACTGAAAAGACAGTAGGTGAGGCATGCAGTAGCACTATCTCAACAGAGAGATGCGAGTTTGCATTTGTTCTTTATTTCTTACTAATCAAGGTTATTCAATAAGAGCCCGTTTTTATGTTTTGCCATGGCTTCATAAAAGACTGCAAAATGGAGGTTGTAGTCTCATTAAAAATGATTCAAAGTTGACTTTTCTTCAAACCATGTATGAATGGATGACCGATGCTGAACAACATGTTTATTGAGACTTCTAAAACTAAAAGAAGATCAGGAGACTTTTACGCTAAAGTCATGGAGATGTTTGTCCAGAAGGAGAGACAAATGGACTTCATTTAGCCTACAGGTAAAGGTTGACCAACGTGTGTGTGCACACCCATGTGTGTGGGGTGTGTGTGTGTGTGTGTGTGTGTGTGTGTTTGTTGGTGTGCTTGCATGCATGCTGCAAGAGCATCCTTCACAGTAGTGTCTGTTATGGTGTGTAGCATTCACCTTGGTGTGTTTTTTTTCATTGACAGGATCAATGTCTCGCTAAATGCAAAGGTTTTGGTAACAGGGTTGGGTGCATGTTGTGGGACACATGTTCCATGAGTAATCATTATTTGAAATGTTTGTATATTAAACAAATGTTCCCAAAGTTAGAGGCTCCAATAAAACAATATCAAAAAAATAATTTTAAGTTAAGGCTGATGTTATTCGCACGTATTTATGTGTGATCAGTGATGGAAATTCACAGAATATGTGCAGCCAAGATGCACATTGCTGCATTGCTGCACGTATTTCACGTGCGTCCAAGGCTGGATTCTGTTGTTGCTGTACATTTTTAAAGTTAAAGTCCCGTCAGCTGTCATGCTCCTAAGTGCGTGAAATATGTTCTCCACATTTGAGCCATCTCCTGATGGAGCAGTGAGCTGCAGAAACATCTGTGTCCGTGCGTCCAAGAAAAAAGTTCAGCACTGGCCACACGTTTTAAGAAATTACATGCAAATAGTCACCTTCTAAAGTTTAATTTGAACTTTTTTTTAAAAAAAGTCAAATCGGACTTTAAGGAAAATGTTAATTTCAGGGGTTACTCCAGACTGGTTTGTTATTTTCAAAACTATTTCAAGCAGTGTTTTCTCTTAGTTTCTGTAGATTTAGTCTGAAGACGTTCATTTATTCAGAAACTACGTGTATCAGCATTTTGTTTGTTGATAATTTCAAATATGATCGGTGGTACATAAATGTTCTCCAGTTCAAGAATGACCCATATAGGCCTCTCATTAGTTTTTAACTGCCTCTGAAAGAGTCAGAGTCTCACCAGCCACAACCTTCACCGCACGCCACTGATGGTAAATTTGGTATTGTGTGGTGTCTTGGGCCAGGGGTCTGGTTATTGTTTCTTTTTTTCCTCTTTCCTTCCTGCTCCACTTTTGTCCTTCATTATGCGCACCTGTGTTTAATTGGCTTTTCTCCTATTTAAACTGCTTGTTCCTGTGATTTGTTGTCAGATCGTGTCGCGTATCTCCTGGAGAACCATGTACCTTCCCGCCATTACAAGTTGTGTTTTGCTACAATAAATGCAGAAGCTCTCCCTACCTTTTCTGTGTCCGGCATTTGTGACCACATTCTGATCCTGACACAATGTTTAAATATCTATTTATATTACTTTCCTTTTTGGAAAATGTAATTTCACATACACACGTGGACAAAATTGTTGTTACCCCTCAGTTAAAGAAGGAAAAACCCACAATTCCCACTGAAATCACTTGAAACTTACAAAAGTAACAATAAATAAAAATGTATTGAAAATTAAATCATCAAAATCAGCCATCACTTTTGAATTGCTGATTAACATAATTATTTAAAAAAACAAACTAATGAAACAGGCCTGGACAAAAATGATGGTACCCATAACTTAATATTTTGTTGCACAACCTTTTGAGGCAATCACTGCAATGAAGCGATTTCTGTATTTGTCAATGAGCGTTCTGCAGCTGTCAACAGGTATTTTGGCCCACTCCTCATGAGCAAACTGCTCCAGTTGTCTGAGGTTTGATGGGTGTCTTCTCCAAATGGCATGTTTCAGCTCCTTCCACAGATGTTCAATGGGATTCAGATCTGGGCTCATGGAAGGCCACTTTAGAATAGTCCAACGCTTTTCTCTCAGCCATTCTTGGGTGTTTTTGGCTGTGTGTTTTGGATCGTTGTCCTGTTGGAAGACCCATGACCTGCGACTGAGACCAAGCTTTCTGACACAAGGCAGCACATTTCTCTCCAGAATGCCTTGATAGTCTACAGATTTCATTGTACCTTGCACACATTCAAGACACCCCTGTGCCAGATGCAGCAAAGCAGCCCCAAAACATGACTGAGCCTCCTCCATGTTTCACCGTAGGGACAGTGTTCTTTTCTTCGTATGCTTGGTTTTTGAGTCTATGAACATAGAGTTGATGTGCCTTACCAAAAAGCTCCAGTCTGGTCTCATCTGTCCAAAGGACATTCTCCCAGAAGCTTTGGGGCTTGTCAACATGCATTTTTGCAAATTCCAGTCTGGCTTTTTTAGGATTGTTTTTCAGCAGTGGTGTCCTCCTTGGTCGTCTCCCATGAAGTCCACTTTGGCTCAAACAACGACGAATGGTGCGATCTGACACTGATGTACCTTGGCCTTGGAGTTCACCTTTAATTTCTTTGGAGGTTGTTTCTGGGCTCTTTGGATACAATTCCAACGATCCATCTCTTCAATTTGTCATCAATTTTCCTCTTGCGGCCACGTCCAGAGAGGTTGGCTACTGTCCCGTGGGTCTTGAACTTCTGAATAATATGAGCCACTGTTGTCACAGGAAGTTCAAGCTGTTTAGAGATGGTCTTATAGCCTTTACCTTTAAGATGTTTATCTATCATTTGTTTTCGGATGTCCTGGGACAATTCTCTCCTTCGCTTTCTGTTGTCCATGTTCAGTGTGGTACACACCTTTTCACCAAACAGAAGAGTGACTACTTGTCTCCCTTTAAATAGGCAGACTGACTGATTATAAGTTTGGTAACACCTGTGATGTCAATTAAAGGACACACCTGAGTTAATCATGTCAGTCTGGTCAAATAGTTTTCAATCTTTTATAGAGGTACCATCATTTTTGTCCAGGCCTGTTTCATTAGTTTGTTATTTTAAATAATTACGTTAATCAGCAATTCAAAAGTGATGGCTGATTTTGATTATTTAATTTTCAAAAAAAAATTATTTATTGTTACTTTTGTAAGTTTCAAGTGATTTCAGTGAGAATTGTGGGTTTTTCCTTCTTTAACTGAGGGGTACCAACAATTTTGTCCACGTGTGTAAAAACGAATTAGCAACTTCATCCAGTCACTTAGCAACCCCAGAGAAAAATCCCAAAACTACTTCTGAGACCCACTCCAATAGAAATGTTAATTTTGGTGTTTTTAACATGTTCTTGTAGCATTTTTACTGACATTGGAGGACAACTATAAAAAAAGAGAAGGTTAAAACTGTGTTTCTGAGTATTTCTTTATTTAAATCATGATGGATCAGCAGCAGACAAACAGATCCATTAACATCTTTGTTTTTCTTGTCTGAGCTGGTAATGGTATCTGGCTCTAAACTGTGCAGCTGGATAGCTCTGATATTGCTCGCCATTTTTTGCTACACTGAAGTTAGCTTAGGGTCATTAGGAGCTTCAAACTAGCGGGGGAGTGTGTGAACAAAGGCATGCTGGGATATCACCATGGGGGTTCTGCACCAACAGCCTTGGCCACAACCCAGAGCTCTTGCTGTGCTGCTGAAAATTTGTCTTAAAAAACAACACAATTTTTATTTTTGCTAAAAATTGCACAATCATAATTATGCAATTATAATACCAGCTCAGTGGTCTTGTGGTAGAGTGTCTGCCCTGAGACTGGAAGGTCATGAGATTAAATCCAAGCCGAGTCACACCAAATACCCTAGAAATGGGCCCCAATACCTTACTGTGTGACACTCAGCATTAAGGAGTTGGATTGGGGGGGTTAAACCACCAGATAGTTCCCGAGCACAGCTGTGCCTGCAGCTCACCACTCCCCAATAGGAGGGGAAGCTCCATAGTAGACTGAATGTGGACACCCTGGTACTATAATTTTATTTAAAAAAAAATCTCTAAACTTAGTTTTTTTCATCAGCAAATGTATCTGTTCTCCAAAAAGTTTCGTTCCTAAATAACTTTTTGGATAAACCCCTTGGGCATTGTGGGTAACTGGGAGTTGAAAGGTTAAAAAACAACATTTGGCAGGTCTCAGAGAGTTAAGTAAAGACTCATGAGGGTCCTGCTACTTTAATGCAAGTCAGAGCATGGAGGTGTAAGATCTTTTCTGTGAGAAACTCAAAATTATTTTTATTCAATGGTCCCTTTAAACTTCCAGTTGTTTTCAGAAGAAGAGACATTGAGAATGCAACACAAACTTTATTATGACACTTCCTATTCATGGCACTGCTAATGCTAACATTACTTAAAAGCAGAGTCTGTAATCGGGGGGGACCACTACAGGATACAGTTTGTCTCTGGAGACAGTCGACATTTAGCAACAGTCAGGTAGGTCTCCACCTGCAAACACAGTAGTTTCTTTGTCATCAGCATTATCACACATCTTTTGCAACCCTTCTCCTCACCTTATGCATGTCCTTCTTGAAGCAAGCTAGCAGTTCGTAGGTCCGCCTCAGTGAGCCATCAGCCCCAAGTCCATGATAATAGTCTATGTACTCCCCCAGTGGAAGAGACAGGGTGTCTTCATAGATCTCAGCTACATTCTGATTGGCCTGCAGTTCAAGTAGTAGTTCAAGCAATTGAGGCCAAAGGTAATCTGCAGCAGGTTTGTGCATGTACTCACCCTAATCAGAAGAAGAATTCCTGTCTTGAGTTCAGCCAGTTTGGGTGAAATTTGGTTCCTTGGAGTAGAACTGCCAACCAAAGAGCGACTGGGTAACTCCCAGGATTCCACCAGAACATAGCAGATTGAGAGGAGCTTCTGAACCTGAAACCAGACAGTGGTATCAGTGAGGAGAAGCTCTGTTCTTCTGACCAGGTTTAATTGTATCTTCTTCACTGGGATGTTTCGTACAAAATGGGTACTGTTGCCATTTGGACATATTTTAACTCTTCATTTAAACAACAGTACACATTAATAAATGTTTTAACAAATGAACCAGTGTTTGATACATAGCTCAATGTCAACTGCAGTCCCTGGGTAAGAATGTCAGCAATGAAAGTAGGAAGTTAGAAAGGCTCACAAACAAATATTAACATTCAACAAACACCAAAACAAAACGTGTCTAAATAATTTAGCAAAACCAAGTGGATGTCAGTAAGCACATGACAGAAAATGATAGAAACACACAGCTGATAGATACAGGACAACAACCTTTAGGATTTGACAATAAAGTTTAGTACAGGACAGTAAATTCTACAGCTTTGTACAGAGTATTATGTGATAATCAAGGATAATTTAGGATAGAAAAGGTTAGTATAGAATAGTTGGGATAAGGACAGGGTAGTATTTGGTTAGTTAGGTTGGCACAAGGTTAGCACCATGCATATAAATGTTACTACAAAGAAGTAAAAGTAGTTAAGGATACTTTGGGGTGGTAAAGGATAATGAAGGCTTGTACAGAATCGTAAGGTTCATGCAAGCAAGTACAGGGTAATAAATGTTAGCACAAGGTTCAGAACTGACCGGGCTGTTTTGAGTCCCATGTTTGTCTAATGGGCTGATGTTGATATCAGAGTTGCAGTGATCCTGCAAGAAGATCTTACTGAGTTGACGTTGTTCTTCCGTCTGCAGAGAGCTTTCCTAAAACACACAAATACACAGAAACGGTCAGAAAAGCTGGAGGACTTCTCAAGCTCCATGCAGCTTCAGTAGACTTACAAAGTCAGAGAAAAGTCTCTGGGCTAGCAGGTGGAGATGCTGAACTCTGCCTACTGCAATGGAAAACAGACGTTGGCTGTCTGTGATTGGCTGAGAGCAAACACTCAGACAGACAGCTGACAGTAGAAGGATGGCTGGAGGACACACAGGTAAGACAGGTAAGAGTTCATACATATCTGCCACCATCAGTTCTTCTTTTAATCAGAATGGAACTGGGATGTTTTACCTCTTTTAATGGCTGGTCCGGGATCCATTCTGGTTCTGGCTCTGATGGATCTGCTCTGAAATTGGCCGCTGCTTTGTCTGATGTGTTCAGTTCAGTGTTCTGGTTTTAAAGCTTAAAGCCGTTGAGTAAATTCATCAACAGAAACATGAAACGAGCAAACAGGCATGTGTCTGATGAACATTAACACATTAAATCATTTTTATGCAGCACCGTAGCTCAGGTGAACTATGACACATTAGGAGTCACCAAAGCCAAAGATTGACAACACCACCAAAGTTTGGGACATCTGGATGTAAACTAAAAACATCCACAAACAGATGAAGATCTTTCTCTGTTCTCAGAAGAACACGACCATCTGAATTCTGCAGGGTTCCCTGTGAGGGTTCTAACTCATGTGATGTAATCAAAGATGATGGTTCGGCTAAATCTTCAAATGTGAAATTGCCAAATTAATTTTTTATAAGAAAAGATTTCATTAAAAATCTCTGATGTGTTTAGAGACAGAATAAGACTTTAAAGCTTCTGGACACCTGAGTCCTTTGTTAAATGAAGGTGTCCCCGTGGGGCAATCCTGGACAGGTTAGTGGCAGTTCAATAGCCTGTGTATGAACTCTGAAGAAAAATGTGACGTTTTTGCTGAACATGCTTAAAATCCAGTGTTTTCTCTCCAAAAGCAGACAAAAATAAACATTACTGCTTTCACAACCTTTTGGATCATTTCTGAACACAAAAATTGGTCAACTTTTTTCCAAATGGAGAACAAATGTAAGACAAAAAAAAACTGCTCTCTGATGAAGTATCTTTAATAATCTTTACTTCCTAGCTGTTGGCAGAAGGGAGAATGTTTTTGAGGACTGAATCTGCAGATGCAGAGTATTTAATGTTTTTCTCCGCCACCTTTCAGCTGTCCTATGAGGCATCATGGTGTAATGAAGGACAGCTATGGGTTGATCTCCCTTAAGACTAAAGACATGTCTGTCCCTTATCCAGTTCAAGGACTTCAGGAGAAATGATGCAGTGAAGTTCTGATCCACTTACTATCAGCCATGTTCTGAATGATTTAGCGTGTTTGTGAGTTTAATAGGTGTCCTGCCTGAAGAAGATGAAGGCAAGAATCACCTTCTTCAAATCTTAAGTGGGCACGAGTCTTTGTTTGACTGAGATGCTGAAAAGCTGATTCTACTACGACAGAGATCTCTTACCTTTGGAACTCTGCTTGTCTGTTACCTTCCTTTGCATTTCTAAATAAAGGACTTCTGCAAGAAGGAACTGAACTGAAGGAAATGTGAGTATAGTTTTTAGTTTATGAATTTATGTAGACAATGATGTGAAAATGTGGGAGCGATCAGGTGTTAAATGTTGTGTTCTCACAAACATGAATTTATTCGCAGATGTTCAGCTGCTCATCATTACAGAAGACTAGTTTGAATTTAGTCAACACAACATGAAACTGAGATGGTTAAACACAAAAATGAATGAGGCTCTGACGCATGTTGGGGAGAGTGCTCCACTGTGACCTGTGAGAGTACCAGGTTGAGACTCTGGTCCTAAAGCCTTCTTTCTTTGTGAAGGAGTCAGAGTAGCTAAAGTGGACCACTGGACTTCCTTCACTTGGAGGTTTGGATCAAATCAAACTTTATTTATAAAAAGCACTTCTCATACATTGTGCAACCAGAAGCACTTTACATTTAAAAATAAATACGTACACAATAAAAACCCAACCAAACCCAAGTTACTGCTGCCCTACCTCACCTACTGTAATGAAGTTTACCACACTGGCTCAACTCGCTCCAAATCACTTTTCATCCATCTCCAACCCCCGCCCCAACCTGGGTTTCTATTCGTACCCCACCCCCCTCTCCCCCCTACCTTAACCATGGTCTGTATCCTTCTCCCATCCCCACTCCCCCCACCTGCAATCTTCATTACATCACTTGTCATTTGCCAATGCATTATTTTATTTTGGTTATCATGGCTCTGGTACAGTGCAATTCACATGTTGTCCCTCTTTCCCACTTCCCTACAGGGGAGCAGGAAAGATTTCTGATTCCAGGTGGATCGTCTTTGCTCCTGTCTTTGGCTGTGACCTTGCTTTTGGCTTCTCCCACCTCTGGCTCTTACATGTTTGTCTTTTTGTTTTTGCAAAATACTGATGTCAGTACAATGAGACGGCTATGGCTGTGATATTGGGCTAAAGAAAAAAAAATCAATTTAAAAAATTGAATTGACTGTAAAAGCACTTTGGGCCTTCAATGAAGGTAGAAAAGCGCTATATAAGTAAACAGCCATGTATCATTTTACCTCAGGGACAAATAAAAGGCCAGCTCCAGAGGACCCTTAGGGTTCACAAGGGTTCATACTTTAAAAGCAGGTCACTTAAATAAGAAGGCCCAAGATCATTAAAACATTGATAGACCATTCAAAGAACTTTAAAATCAATCCTGAAACACACAGGGAGCCAATGTAGCGATTTTAAAATGGGTGTAATGCGTTCCCACCCCCTGGTCCTCGTCAGAACTTGTGCTGCTGAGTTCTGTAATAGTTCTAAGCTACTGTAGCAAAAGACTTTCTAGGTAAACCAGAAAGCTGTGTAAAGCTGTGTATCATCAGCGTAGCTGTGAAAGTCAACGTTGTGTCTTCTGATGACATGCCCAAGAGACAACATGTATAAATTAAAAAGTATAGGTCCTAAAATCGATCCTTGGGGAACCCCACTACATATTTGATGGATTCTGGAGGAACATGTATCCATACTTACATAAAAAGGCGATCTGTTAGATAAGAATGGAACCAGTTAAGAACATTTCCAGAGAGGCCCACTAGACTCCTAGTCTGTTTAATAAAATCTGGTGATGTACTGGATCAAAAGCAGCATTAAGATCCAGCAGCACCAAAACAGAAAGTTTCTGGGAGTCTAAGTTTATTCTGAGGTCAGTCTTTAACAAATCTTCAACAATCTTTAAAAGAGCCATTTCTGCACTCTGGTTCATCCTAAAACCAGATTGATATTTTTCTAAAATGTTTTGGGTATTTAAAAACATATAGTTGAGTAGCAACACTTTTCTCTATAATTTTACTTAAAAACGGTAAGTTGGATCCATGTATGTAGTTATCCAGAGTATCAGGATCTAAATGAGTCTTCTTCAGAAGGGGCCTCACCACTGCTGTTTTACAGGCAAAAGGGAAGACACCTGTCTGAGATAACAGTTTACATACATATACAGATTCCATAAAATGTTTTAAAAAGTAAAGTTGGAATGGGATCTAGAAGGCAAGTTGTGGTGTTTACTTGGGATAAAACTTGACCAAACTTCTCTGCATCAACCAGGACAAAACTCCCCAGTGTTTCCTCAGGTAAAATCAAGACCGGTGATCTATTAAAACCAGTGTATTGTACAGATGAAAGGTTAGATCATGTTGCATTGATTTTACCCATGAAGTGGTCTGCAAAGTCCTGACTTGCAGCAGTAGATGATGGCATTGATGACTTGTTGAAGTCTTTATTAAAATATCAATTGTTTAAAAAAGTAAATTGGGATTGCTTTTATTTTCTGAAATGAAGTTTGAAAAGTACTGAGTTCTGGCCTTAATAACTGAATTATTGTCAATTTTGACATGTTCTAAAAAAATGTCACCATGAATTATTAATGTTGTCTTCCTATACTTCCTCTCTGCTCGCCTGCAAATGTGTTTCAGACATTTAATGTTATTAGTCCTCCGTAGTGTTCTAGAAGTGGTTCTTGTTGTTTTTGTATCAGCATATCAGAAGAAACGACATACACAATCTCCAATTAATTTAATAAATTAAAACAAAAATTTCCAACATGGAGCAGGGAGACGAAGCTTTAAAGGATTGACATGAAGTAGAGCATACACAGGGAAAAGAGAATTTTTAAAAATCAAACAAGAACTCTATTAATCAAAAATTCGATCATGAAAAGTATGACGTGTGAAAAAAGCCTAACACTAAAGATAAAAAACAAAGACCTGACCAGAAGGAAAAACAACAGAGGCTTTGCTTTTTCAGACACCTTTGTTTTGTTCTGGACAGGTTAAGCAAGGAAGATGAAGAAAAGTGTGGAAAGACAAAAATAGTCGAGAAGAAGAAAGGAAGGACCAAGAACAATGATGGAAAAAGGAATGAACAGCAATAAAGGAAAGGAAACACTAGAAAGACAGAGGAAGAGCAAAAAAAGGGATGAAGGGCAAAAGAGCGAGGAAAAGTAAAAGAGGTGAGAAAGCAGAGAAGAGGAAAGTGTTGCAGGTGTGCTGTGCAAAAGTGACATTATTTTAAAATACATTCAATCTCAGTTTTGGAATTGCCTCCTAAATCTAAGTACAGCACATTAAGCAGGTTCCTACAAAACAGCTCTGTCTGAAGGTTGGACTAAAGTTTTCTGATGATGGAGCAGAAAGAAGAAGGTTCTACACATGAAACAGTTTGTCTTTTGGATCCATTGATGAATCAGTTTTACGGTTTTCTGGTTCAAATTTTTTAGAGGTCCGTATCACTCTGATTTACCAAAAAGGTTGCTCAAAATCAGGGTGGGATCAACTGCCCTTAAACAGTTGATTCCTTCAGACTCCCTTGAAGGAGGTCACAAGGTGGAGCTGCATGGAGAAGAAACTCACTTTGAAGTTTCACCTGCACATGTCCACCTTGATCTAAATTACCAGTAACCATCTCAACGCCTCTTAGCTGCTGACTGATTTCTTTGGAAAGAAATCCTTCTTCCTCCTGCGGTGAAAGCTCATTGTGGCACTCCCCAGTTTTCTCTTTGAACTTCCAGGATACCAGTTTGATTGTTTGCTGTTGGAGATGTTTCCTATAAGCTCTTTGGATTGTTGCTGCTGCCACCTCCTCTTGTTTTCTTCTCAAAGTGCTGCTGATTGGTTCGTAGGACACCTGCAAGTAATAGAAACCTACATCTGTTAACTTGTTCATTAGTTCATCCATCATATAAATACAATTTTTCATTCACTCTTTATTTGTTTGCCTCTCCTGTATTCATCCATTTATTCCTTTAATTATGCATCAAAAACCTGTACATCACCTCATTATTTGTAATATTTTGAAAAAAATAAAATTGAAATGTCTGGCAGGGGCCTTGTCTGCACCTGGGACTAAACCTGGGACTCACTCCTTCGCTGAGTTTGGGAAGGGTTGAGGAAGTGACTTCCAGTCTGGGGAGGCAGGTGAGGCTGTGCCTCACCAGCAAACTATAGCTTAAAAATGAATAAATGAAATAAAATGATTTTTTTAAATAAAAAATAAAAATCATATATTATTTTTTAGACATGGCTTTTCTATGATTTCCTTTTTCATTGTGAGTTTTCAATGTTTATTCGGTAAAAAAGCATCAAATTTACGAGTTTCCTGTTCAAATGCACGAGACAAGCAGACCCTCTTCTCCCCAGCGTTGGGTGTATTTTTATCACAGTGCTCACAAATGTCTGGGTTTCTGAGACCCATCTTGAACATTATCTGTCCAGTATAGTAAATTCTGTGAAGAGTTTTAAATTAAACAGCCACTTCAAGGGGTACAGAAGAGACAATGAAGTAAGATGGGTAAAAAGGCTGTATGCAACTCTATGTGTGAAAGTGTACGCTCAGTGGCAGGGTCAAAACAGCAGAGCAGACCCACCAAGGCTGGAAACTGAACAGTATTGGAAAAGTATAAGAGAGAAAGAGACAGCACATAACAGCAATGCTCAATGGCTGGTCTCTTTGAAAAAAGAGCACCTCCCTGAAAAGAATCCAGTAATCATCACAGTGGTAGACATTCAAGAAAGAGCCTCCGGTATGAAAAACTGGACAGCACCGGGCCCGGACATGATACATGCATACTGGCTTAAGAAACTCACTGCACTCCATGAGCATCTGGCAGCACAAATGAACCAAATGCTAAGAGATGGGACTCACCCTGAATGGCTAACGGAAGGGTAAACGATCCTGATCCAGAAGGATCCCTGAAAGGGTGCAGTCCCATCCAACTACCAGCCAATAACCTGTCTCTCCACAACATGGAAGCTCATGTCAGGCATCATTGCCACCAAAATATATTGGCACACGGATCAATTCATGAGCAACAGAAGGGCATTGGTAGAGGAGCCAAACACCAACTCCTGGCTGACAGAACAGTCGCTCAAGACTGCAGGTAATGACACACCAACCTGTGCACAGCCTGGATTGATAACAAGAAAGCCCATGACTCAATGCTACACACCTGGATCACTGAATGGTTGAAGCTGGACAACATCAACTGGACTGTAAGAGCCTTCATAGGAAACTCAATGAAGATGTGGAAAACCACCCTTGAAACCAAGCCACTTGTACAAGTGCCCATCAAATGTGGCATATACCAAGGAGACGCTCTGTCCCCGCTGCTGTTCTGCATTGGTCTAAACCCCCTCAGACAAATAATCAACAAGACTGGCTATGGATACTGACTCAGGCTTGAGAAATTCAGCCGGATCCTGAAAAAAGAGAGGCAAGGTTGTCCACACTGAAGGGGTCTCACTCCCAGAAAGCACGATAGCAGACATTGAGGACAGTTACAAGTACCTTGGAATACCAGAATACTGGAATACAGTTGCGACCTCGTGCTGTATGTATTCACAGATATTTGATGATTCAACTTGGGTGCTGACCCCCCCACACTTAATATTCTTTGGCCTCATCATCCCTTTACTACCATATTGTTCCTGCATTGCAGGATATCTGATGACTGGCAGTGATAACTGCTTATTGCCCGGGTTTTGTTCTTACTATAGAGCTGGCTTCTCAAGACTTGCCTTACCCGATGCTTGGAGGTATTTGGCAGCCATCGCCTTCCTTGTTGCCTGCTCCAGGTTGGTATTTGCAAAATTTAATGGATGTATCACTGAGCTCTTCATGGGGTGAAGGTGCAACAGGAAAAGTCTTTCCAGAGACTAGTGGATGTGAGAGCCACTGGTTTAAAACAATTTAGGTCTTTCGCCTCAGATGACCTGAATAAGAGTGCCACAGGGAAAGATTTCCCAAGTTGTAGTGCCACGTTCAATTTAAGCCTCAGCTTAAAGACATGTAACATGTAACCATCTCTGTGACCTTGAATTCTGGCTCTCTTGGTTTGGAACATGAGTTGCATGTCTTCAATCTGAAGTTTTGGTAGCAGTTCTCAATTGTGGATGTTGGAATTTTGAGCTACTATTTTCTGGGTGGTAAGCCTCAATTGTGGTTTTAAAAAATATTTATTTACTTCAATTTCATTTCTTAAGTTGCTGTCAGGAGTCAGCTCTCTGTCTCCCCTCCTGGTCACCGACGGGAGCCGTCTTCAGAGTACTGACTGCACTCAATCACCCAAAAACCCAAGTGCAAGGCTAGCACGCAGTAAGCCAGGGTTCAATTCCAAGTCGATACCCAGAGGGCGCAATGAGCAATTAATGGGGCAATTAACATAAGCTAATTAACATAATCCAGTGAGGGTCCTTGGGCAAGAACCTTAACGCTACTGCCTACCTTAGAACATATGAGAGAAAATGAAACACATGTCAGGCTGGATCAGACATTGCTTGGCAAAGCAAGGTCTGTGTCAAGTGCTGGGGAACCAGAGCACCATGATGGAAAGTGGACTACTGGAACAAGATGGAAAGGGACTAGATGTGCGAATAAGGTTCTTTTGGAACTACTCAAGTAATCCTACTGGACTCAAGGGATGCTTCAAAACCCACAAACAAGCCTTCCACCAAACAACTAGTAGCTCAATGTTCCTAACATCTACAAATGGCAACTGCTTTCACGACTTGAGATAGATGAAGTACAACTCAATTGTAATATTAAGGGTGAGCCACAACATCAGGTCAGAGAGGGGGCTATACCACACTCCCAACCACCTGAATGTCTCCTGGAAACTGTGAATGAAGCATTAAGGGCAATTCATACCACAAAAATCACAGCAACCAATGGTTTCTGTGCTAGTTTACACAGAATCCTTGAGATGCTTGACTAGAAGAGCTCTGACCAGATATTGTAGTGGAGGGGAAAGAACAGAGAAAAGCTGTTGTGGTGGATGTGGCAGTACAAGCCATGGTAACATCAAGAAGAAGGAACATGAGAAACTGGAGAAATACCAGGGACTCAGAGAAGAACTGGAGAAAGCTTGGATGGTGAAGGTGACAGTGGTGCCCGTGGTAATTGGAGCACTCGAGGCTGTAACCCCCAAATTGGAGGAATGGCTACAGCGCATCCATGGAAAGACCTCAGACATCTCAGTGCAGAAAAGCGCAGAGGTAGGAACAGCTAAGATACTCTAGGACCCTCAAGCTCCCAGGCCTCTGGTAGAGGACCCGAGCTTGGGGTGAGGAACCACCCGCAGAGGGATGGAGGAGTGTTTTTTTATACATATTATTATTAAAAAAAACAAAGAAATAAACGTTTGAAACCTTTGAAGGATTGTTGGCCATGAACTTCTCCTCTAAGCTTGCCTTTAGAGTCTCCATTGCTCCAGAGTCCCCCAAGACCTAAAAACAGAAATAAAAAAATTGTACTTCATTCAAATAAATAAAGCCTGTAGGGGTTATTTGTTCACCTCTTTAATTAAAGCCACTAATATATCTAAACAGTGAATTTTATCTCCTGGAACCAGAGGCAAGTCCATGGTGACCAGCTTGATATTGTTAGGTTTTGGAATTCTCAGAGGATCTTGCAGATTGTCACAGAAAACTGACAGCTCACTGTGAAAAAAAAGTCTGATTAAAGTCTAGTGGGACAGGAAGAAAAACAACAGGCGAGACATACTTGTAATGTATGAACTGTGAGGCATCAGGGTCAAACTTCTCCCAGGTTTCATAAAACATCTCAAAATCATCCTCACTCAGTGGCTCACTGCTCTCTTCAGTGGCCACATTAAAGTTCTCTAAGATGATGGCGATGTACATGTTAACAACCACCAGGAAGGACATGATAATGTAGGAGGTGAAGAACACAATGCCTACTACTGGGCTGCCACAGTTGCCCCTGACCAGTGAGCCAGGGTTTTCAAAATTAGGGTCACAGTCTGGTGGTGTATTCATAATTGGACTCAGTAGACCATCCCATCCCGCTGACGTGGTTATCATGAAGAGGCAGATCATGCTGTTTCCAAAACTTTCAAAGTTAAACATGTCATCAATAATGGCTTCTTTCTTCACATAGGCAAAGTTAGACATGCCAAAGATGGAAAAGATGAACATAATAAGGAAGAGCAGAAGCCCAATGTTGAAGAGGGCAGGTAGTGACATCATCAAAGCAAAGAGCAATGTCCGAATCCCTTTGGCTCCACGAATGAGACGTAAGATCCTGCCAATGCGAGCCAATCGGATCACACGGAAGAGTGTGGGAGAAACAAAGTACTTTTCTATGATATCAGCCAGAAGAAGGCCTATGGAAAGAAAAAAAAAAGAGTAGATTAAGTAAAAGAAAACTGAGCTTTACTTCGTCTTCTCCAGGGTTCAGCAAAAGTGTCTGTCTTTACATAATAGAAACATTCAAGTCAGACAAATGATCATTTTGAGAAGTTGCTTACCCACAATGGACAAGATGACCACTACAAAGTCAAAAATGTTCCAGCCAACGGCAAAGTAGTGCTGTCGAAGGGCGATGATTTTCAAACTGCACTCCATTGTGAAGATGACAATGAAGACCAGGTTGACCCAGTAAAGAATTATTATCTTCTCAATAGTCTGCTCGTCTGTTTCCACCATCATGGTCACCATGTTGAGGCAGATCAGCACCATGATGGAAATGTCAAAGAACTGCTTGGTCACCAAGTCAAAGACCAAAGCCTGAAAACGATTCTGGATGCATGGAAAAACCAGATAAAACATGAATGAAACTAACACATTTTTCACTCAACATTTTTGTTTCAGCCACAGTCAACACCATCACACTTCAGTTCTGTGCTGGCTGTTGATATTAGCACATATGTATATATATATATCCTAATGAAGGAAATAGGGGACTGAGATTACCATTTGAAAAAACTCAGACGAGAGCCAAAAGCAGATGGGTTTATTATAAAAAGTTCAAACTGATCAGAAAAATAGAATCTTCTTTCTCGTTCAAAGTTAGAATCATCTCATAATTCATTAATGTTGCACATATTAAAAGTTGGATTTTTGTAATCCCATTAGAACAAGCAACACTGAATTACAATTGGTGTAATCTGAGATAGAGGTGGATCAACCTCAGGACAGTGGTATGATCAAGTTTGTTTACACAAGAACAAGGCTCCATTTTGGTGTCAGTTGGGTCAAACGGGAAGTGTCAACACCAGTGGTCTTCAGTCAAGTCCCAAAGACCTGCTGCTAATTGTCTCAACCTGGTGTAATCAGCCAATCAAAACCCTAAATCAACATAAAGTATGCAGAGATGACAAAAAGGCAGATCTTAAGAATGAGGTCTGACCACTGGTCTACACTGACCTCAGGACGCGGAACTGGTTTCTGAGGCTTTTTGGAACCCATTTTTTTCATAGCATTGTAGTATTTCTTCTGTTCTTCTGTCATGAAAATATCGGTTCCTCCGAGGTAAACAGGAAAAAAAAAACAGTTTAATTATTGGCATTCATGAACACATTTTAAAGAGTAAACAGGAATTCAAAGGCACAGAGATGAAACCTATCTTTGATTTTTGTTGGTTGAAGTTGTCAATGATGACTCCGATGAACAGATTGAGTGTGAAGAACGAGCCGAAGATGATGAAGCACACAAAGTACATGTACATATACAGGTTTTCCTCATACATTGGCTGAGACTCCACCTGGAATCAGAGGGTCAACTATGAAGACTAAATTAAACCAATCACTTACCAGCACGATTATAGCTGACAGCACAAAAGACGATCCAGTGTTGGTGTTAGCACTGGCAAAAGATTCAGTCTAATTATTTGCATCAGCACAAGTGTTAGCAGCACTGACCTCTCTGGAGTCCACTGCTGCATACATAATCTCCATCCAGCCTTTAAATGTGGCCTGAAATTAAAAAAAAAACAAATTCAGAATGTCTCAAATGAATTGAAGAGAGTTAGCAGAGCAAGTTCTGATTGAGTGGCTCAGCTTCTCGACAGGCCTCAGACTGACCACTTGCAGCAGCGAAAGGTAGCCCATTCCCACATTATCGTAGTTGATTTTTTTGTTCTTCCATCGGACCTCTGTCGAGTTTTCATGTATCAGAGCCAAACACTCAGTCTTGTTGTTGATAGCTTCAGGTTGAAACACCTCCTGAGAGGTTTCATTGAAGCAATAGTAGAACTTCCCTGCAAACAGGTTCACACCCATGATGCTGAAGATAAGCCAGAAGATCAGACACACCAGCAAAACATTGAAGATGGATGGTATGGCCCCAACCAGTGCATTCACCACGACCTGCAGACCAATAGGTGAGCAGCAGACAGAAGAAAACTTACAAAACTTCCACACTAAACTTTTGTTTCCTACTTTCATGCCTTCGAAACGAGAGAGGGCCCTCAGGGGCCTCAAAGCTCTCAAAGTTCTCAGAGACTTGATGGCTCCTAGCTCAGAGTATCCCAGGATGTTTGCTGTTAATGATATCAAGGACACCTGAAGGACAGCACCATGGCAGGTCAGGATCAGAGTACAGTTTACCTACAGACCACTGGTGTTATCATTACTTACATCAACAATAAGGAAGTCTAGCCAACACCAGGCATTTGTGAAGTATGTCTTGAATCCGTAGGCAACCCACTTGAGAAGCATCTCCACCACAAACACATAGGTGAACACTTGGTCTGCATACTCCAGAACTGTTTTGATGACCTGACGTTGCTCCATGTAAATGTCCTCAAACGCCTGTCGACAAAAAAGCACCTCTAATTACATGCACTGCTGTCTTCTCAAGATATTCTTGTAGAAGATTGGATGTTGGCCCCTTTTGCAGTCTTTGAATTTTTTTTCATCTTTATTATTGGTTAGTGCTGGGAGCTGCAGGAAGTATTGCTCATGTCTGGACGGCAGAGGTCATCTGTCCTCCACAGCTGAAAGTAACAAACATGGTGGTGGTGGTGGTGGTGGGGGTGTTAGATGTGCAATGTGTCCCAGCAGCAGCTATTAACCTGAAACACCAGCACTACCAGCAGTCTGAAGGGAAGGTTAGTTTGGTTAGTTTTTCCTGGTCTGACAAGAACTGAAATTTGCCTCAGAGTGTTTGTACTAAAATCACCCAACCAGATTTAACACCAGTTCTGTTAAATTCAACGCATGAGTTTTGAGCTATCCAAATATTCTGCTAATGCTCAACGTAATGAAATTTAGAGTATTTTATTTGTACTAATTAATTTACAGCTCATGCAGTGCAAATGTTTCTCATTTTTATATTTAAGACATTTACTTTTACTTTAGAATCAATTTTTAAACTTTGGGTTCATTTCAGGTAACATACAGACTATATTCTTTCTAACATTTGAAAGAACAGTAGCACATTTCCTTCCATTGCTAGGCTGCAATGATTTATTTTTATAACTACAGTTTTCCCAATTGCTAAAACACAAAGTGTCAAATTTCAAGCCAACTGATCAACTGTTTTAAATAATTTTTTTAAACACACAGTTGGCATTCACAACACACAAGATGAAAAAAGTTAGCAGTCACCATCGACACACAACTGATCAAAACTTGTTGAAAATCAACTGCAGTGAATATCAGGGCAGTTATGGAACAGCTGAGCAGCTTTTTAAAGATGGATAACAAAGCAAAACCTGCACCAAGACCTGGATGGCGTGGACCAAGACACAGAACAAGAATTTTTTTTATTATAGCCAGGACATGGTTATTGACTATATGTTGGTTTATGTAATGATCATGAGGGAAGCGTGTCAAAAAGTCATCCCTCAACTCAACAGATTTACTGTGGCTTGAATCTTATAGATATTTAATAAGAAAATGTCCCTGCCTGCCAGAAAAACTAAACAGAAACCCATAACAAGGCATTTCATAACATAACCCCTTCCACTAAGTCCAGCTACCAGATGGATGATGAGGTTAGTACGGGTAATCCTGGTGGAAACAAGCGATCTGCTCCCAGTTGAGGAAGTGACATTTGGGGAGCCATTGACAATCTGGTGGGCCATAACCTTTCCAGTCCACCAGGTGCTGCATGCCCTGTCCAACTCTTTTGGAAGCAAGAAGTTCTTTCACAATCTAGACTAGACTGCCATTCACCAGACGAGTGGCTGGAGAGGATACTGGAGAGATTAGAAGAGGAGAGTCTTTAGCAGGCTTCACCTTACTGACATGGAATACCAGGTGGATGCAAGTATTGATAACTTGAACGATGGAGTATGGACCAATGTAGCAAGGGGGTAATTTCTTACTTTCTCCTTTCAAAGGAATGTCAGTGGATGTTGGCCACACTCTCCCACCTTGTATTCTGGGGCTGCTGACCTCCCACGATTAGCTACTGCGGTGAGTCTCTTCTGATGCCGTAGTTAACTAGAGTTGGTATTTACTCCAGGTGTGCCAGCAGCACCTCACAAATGTTGTAGGGCTGATGGACAAAGTTGAATGCTCCTGGTAGAGGAACAGAGGTGGTTGATAACTATAGGCTTCTTGTAAAAGTGAGTATCCTGAGGAGGTAATTAGGGGTAATCAAGAAGCTAAGACAACCAAGTCTTGGAGTTCTTGAGACACATGGCTCGTAATGTAATCTGCAGATCCTGGTTGTACCTATCTACCTGGCAATTAGTTTGAGGATAGAAACCAAACTTAGACTGACTTTGATCCTAGGAGCTTGCAGAACTCCCTTCATATTGCAGCTACAAACTGTATGCCGCGATTAGAGGTTATGCTTTGTGGAGGGCCATGCAAACAAAACAGATGCTGGGAAGCGAGCATGGCCAGCTCCTTGGCCGACAGTAGTTTTTGCATGGGTATAGCATGTACCAGTTTGGAGAATCTGTCAATCATAGTCATAATAACGCATTTACCTAAGATGGACATCTCCTCAGCGGTTGGCATTGGTGAGTTTTAAGATTGTGATCTTCCGGCTGGGTCAGATATGGTCTGAGCATAACATGATGGTACGGCCCACGGATTAATCCCAGTAGCATAAGGAACACAACACAGGCCCTCTAATCAGAATAGGTTTACTAAACCACAGGTGCAGAACAAACAGACATGAATAGCAAGAGAACAACAACGTTCAGACACAGATAAACATAAAGCCACACATTATATAAGAGTCTAATTAGAAATGAATGACAGCTATGACTCTCAGGAGACCTCAAATGAGGGGAAGGCTTCTAGGAGAAGTCACAGCCTGCCAGCAAAACGAAAAACCATAACAATGCATTTCATAAGACAAAGAGAACGATTGTCTTCTGTAAATGTATCAAGTCAACAGTCTTCTCTCAGATTGGGTAGCCCACTGAGCCAGACTGAGACCATTTGATGATTCATGAGACCTTTGTAGCTGTTTTAAAATCTGAGTAAAATGTGACATTTTAGGTTTGGAACATTAAGGTTTTTTTTTCACAAAAACGATTTTTTTTAGAAGAAAAAATGTGGGTTTGTATTAACTGTAAGCCATAATTACTAAAATGTTGCTGCATATGGTTAAAGATTCTAAATGAAATACAAGTTTCCCTTTTTGATTTGACTTAAAATATACATTTTTTTTATTGTACATGTGAAAGGCAGCTGGACAATTTCCAGCAGAAAGCAAACATTTTTTATGCTAACAGGTTAATTTATATGAAGGTCTCACCTGTGCAAGAGAGTCGGCCATGAGTGAGGTTAGTTTTTTATGCTAGTAATGCAATTAGTTTTATGGACATTTTAGCTCCATCTGCCAATTCTGATGCAGCGTGAGTAGAAAATCAAGCTTTGAAGCCAGAATTGTAAGAATTTTTGTCTCCATGCCGGTTCAGTTTACCAGAGCTCCACTGCTCATGAGGATCATAAAAATGATGAAGGTCTCAAAGTAGTTGTGCTCAACAATGGAGAAGCAGCTCTTCCTAAAAATATACCAGGCTTTCCCTCTGCCGTGGGATGTATCAATACGCAGACATGGACATCGACTGTAACACTCTGAAATGCAAACATATAAAGACATGAGGCTGTTGTGTCCATTCAAATAAGCAAAAGTGGTGGTGTGTTTGTGTGTGTGTGTGTGTGGGGGGGGGGGGGGGGTTGTCTCTGCATATCAAAGGTGTGATCACATGACCAAACCAGACACTGACTGGTTTCTTCTTAAAGGGATTAGATAGGAGACAATAGAGACTACTCCCTTTGTGTTGTGTATGTTCTGATATAGTGTGACTAGGAAAGTGGCCAGGGTGTACTCCACCTCTGCCCCAGATTAGCTGGGATTGGCTTCAGCAGCTCCCAACAACCCTGAACAGGACAAAACGGGAATAGAAGACGGATGAGTAGATTGAAACATATGTATTAAAATGTATTAGAGAAGATTTGGTGGGGGGGTAAAAGGTCATGGAACTCTCCTGTATGTTGACAGTGTCACCCTTACACCCTCCTGAAAAAAGGCCTTATATGCCCAAAGTGAGGGGGGAGTATTATGTGCATTGACCCATCTGAAAGGTACTACTGCTAGGTAGACCAACCAACCCCTAAGGCGCAAAACTGTTTGGGTGTATTTTTATGTGTTCGTGTGAGGATGCACAGGAATGTTACTCACTGTCAGTACAGCAGTCTTCGGGAATGTTTGTCTCCTCACATGTCTCTGCTTCATTGACCACAGTTTCTTCTATGGTACTGCACACAGATGACTCCTAAAACACTCAACAGAACAAAACCCAAAGCCATTTAGTCCAAATCAATGCTGTTACCATAATATTATTTACATATTATTGTTAGAATGTCTGTTATTGTTAATATTACTACTTTTGTTCTTCATGCCCGATTACAGAGAATTGACAGAAACCAATCATCAGAATAAAAACAAAAATGTTCTGAAAGTGAAATTTTACTTGAGAAAGACATTCTTCCTCCTCCTCTTCCTCCTCATCAGGCATTTCCAAGTCAGACTCTGACTCTGCGATGGGAACCTTTAAAGAAGTGATGTTATGGTAGTTGCTGGTGATGCTACTTTGGTTACCTCTGGTGTCTTTGAACTGAGGTGCTGACAGTGCTGAAGGCACCAAGGTCAGGGCTAAAACCTCTTTATTTGTGTTGCTTACATCCCCTGCACCTAAAGTCAAAAAGACAATAATTCATTCAAACCTTAAAACTAAAACAGATAGCAGGAATAGAAATTGCTTGCTATTATTATGGGTATTTAATAAAAATAAGATAATGAAACATACTCTGACAGCTCTGTTTTTCTATGCACGTTTCCTTTTTCACTACAGAGCAGGTGTGTTTCAGAATCCATGTTTTGGTCCAAGCCATAGCTCTGTTGATTCGATTGATGGCTATTTGCAGATTGTTTTCTCCCTCTTCTTCAGAAGCTGAAAGGTTGTCCCCGCTGAACGAGCTCAGCAGTAAGGCGAGAAACAAATTTAGCACCTGAAATAAAGCCAGAAATCCCTTTTTTGGTTACTGGTCTGACCTGACATTTGCCCAGAGGAAACTCTTGAGTCTAATATAATCTACGCAAATTTAGACACCGAAGTAACATTAACATTAAAGGTGAACTCTGTCGGGTTTACATTACACTGTTTTTCTGCTCATAGAAACTTTGCAAAAGGGTTTGTTCTAAATAACTTTGTTACACCTAATTTATCTGATAGGAAAGAAGTTAATTTTTACAGGAAGTGGATGTAAGAGGATGCGTGGCTAAGGCAAGAACCTTGACATGCATGAAGAGTCACAGATGTGGAGGAGAGAATCCACTGGCTTTACAAAATAAAACATGCTTCAGAATCAGATGACAGATAAAATGTAGATTATGCTTTTTTTTCTGTGTGGCCAGGTACCATCTGATCCAGGGATGAGTGCCAGTCCACAATTCAGCAGTAGGGGATCCTTGTTCCAAGTTGTGATCCATTCTACCTTGTATAGTGCAGCTTTAATTTCTGGAAATATGGACCGTTTAAACCAGGCTTGAGTTTCAAAAAGTCAATTGTTGTCCTTGTTTCCTCATCTTATCATATGTACCAATTTTAATTCCTCTGGATTGAGAAATTTAATTAAACAAAAAAGAATCCAAAATAGGTACTCAGAGCCGGCATGCCAAGATGCAGAGAATATCACAAAGTAACTTTCACTGGTGTAGGAGAGCAGCTTGTCATTTGCATAGTAAGATCTTTCTCAAACTCATTCTCATCCACCATCAGCCTCTCTGCATATATTAGCTCATTTCTGCAGTGCGAACAAATTCACCACTCAATTGAAAACACTTGTACACACATGCCCAAGAATTCTGAAACCATCATGCTCACTGTTCATCTGTCACTTCTACTGTCTTTTGCCTATTTTGTTAAATAGATCACTTGTTGTTTTAGTAGTAATAATAAAAATAATAATAACAGATAAAATATTATACATTTTTGGAAACCATCAGGACTCACCACAAGATTTCCAATTACTAAAACCATCATAAAGACCATAAGACACAAGGTCTGACCCGAGACCTCCATGCAGTCCCACATGGTCTCAATCCACTCGCCACATAGAATCCTGAAGATGATGAGGAAAGCATGAAAGAAGTCATTCATGTGCCAACGTGGAAGTTCACAGTCTTCTGCAATGCGGCAGACACAGTCTTTGTAGTTTTTTCCAAACAGCTGCATGCCAACAACAGCAAAGATGAAGACGATGATGGCAAGAACCAAAGTAAGGTTCCCCAGAGCTCCAACCGAATTCCCAATTATTTTTATTAACATGTTGAGAGTTGGCCAGGATTTGGCCAGCTTAAAGACGCGCATCTGGACAGGAGACAACCAGAGCAAAGGTGAAGAAGCAGGTGAAGAGAATGCATCTCACAATGATGATGAAGCAGATGTACTGACCAGTCGGAAGGAGCGCAGCACCGACAAACCCTCAACATTGGACAGTCCCAGCTCCACCAGACTCATGGTGACAATGATGCTGTCAAAGATGTTCCAGCCCACCTGCAGACAACACATTAAGTATAATGCATTAAGACTTGTGGGATAAGGCTATGGTAAAAGCTGATGCTTCATGGAGAACCTTACCTGAAAATAGTAGTATGGATCCATGGCCAGAAGTTTGAGAATCATTTCAGCTGTGAAGATCCCAGTGAAGACCTGGAAGTTAGTAACAAAAGGTGTGAGCCCATATTATTCTGTATTTCTAAAAATAGTTTTCTGCTGAATTATAAACTATGCATAATGATCCCACGTTACCCCCTAAGCAGATCACCAGTAGATGACATGGAATCTTGATGTCACTTATGCTGGTCATTATTGTTAAATTTTAATCACTCACCAGATTTCCAATGCTGAGCAGCTCCTCAAACTTCTCTGTCATTGGATAATGTTCCATGGCCATGAAGATGGTGTTGAGAACAATGCAGATGGTGATAGTGAGGTCAACAAAAGGGTCCATGATGATGGTGTACAACAGCTGTTTTAGCCAACGCCAGCAGCCACAACAGTCCCACTTCAAGAAGATGTCAGAAAACATGTACCAGAATGGAGGACAGGGCCTCTGGTCGTCCTCATAGCCTGAGACAGAAAGAACTCTTTGGGATCTGGAGCTGGATCTACTCCTGCAGCAACAGGTCACATATTAGAAACTAGAAATTAGAGAAGCTGTTGGGTGATTGCTACCAACCATACTATACCATGTAATATCCTTACAGCTCCCGCTGCTGTCTGCAGCCTTTCCTAGATTTGATCTCCAGATTGCCAACTTTGTGAGTGTGTACCTCTGGCTTATCCATAAAACTATTTAGCGTGTCTTGTCCCTTTTTTATGCTCGATCATGACAACACTTCTTTTTTTTTTCTTAAATGCTGTGTTCTAGCACGCTTGGCCATCTGTAAGATGCATTACATCAGTGACTGACTCCGACCCATTTGCTGGAAGCTGCTGCTTTGTCTTGAGCTTTTTCTTCTGGTGTCATGCTGGTGTAATAGGTTTGCAATGTATCTTGTAATTACACAAAATTGTTTTTTTTTTTTTTTTTATTTCACACCTGGCAGATGGGTCGCATGCTATTAGGGTCCTTCAGATTCAGACTATAAATTTACTCTGCCCTCCCCCTTCGTTTTTCCTGTTTTCTTAATTAGGAAGAGGTGAGTATGGTGGATATATTTTCCTTTATATTTTATTATGGTACTAATTTAAACTTGGTATTCTGTTTAGTTTTGGGCATTGTTTGAGCACGGCACATGGTGACCCCATATTTTGTTGAAAGCAGCAGAATAAACAGAGACTGCTCCAAAGAAAATTCCTCTGGCGTCGCATGGTTTCCATCGCAAGAAAGAATCACGCACAACGCAGAGCAGAGAAGAAGACGGTTACACTGGACAATGTCTTCCTCTGCTGAGCATTTTAACAGTTTTTTTCCTTCACCTGCCCTGCCTTGGACCCTCCTTCTCGGTGAAGAAAAACAAAACAAAAATCTGATTTTGGGAAGAAATTGAAAAACCTCAAGGATGTCCACATGAAGCAGGGGTCCTCTCCCAAGACAACAGGCAATGTGTTAGGACTGTTAGGAGCCTATCTAACCCTACAACTACATGTTTGAATAAGCTGGGGGTGCAAGACGAGCCAGAGGCAAGGACAACGGCGAAAGACAGGAGCACCGATGATTCACCTGTAATCTCTCTCACTTCCCCATAGGGGAGTGGGAAAGAGGGAGGAACAAACTGGTACCTATCAGATAAATAGGATTCAATCCACTGGAGGGCAGATCCTCTGATCCCTATGTCATGCTTTAGTCTCTGAAGTAAGATGCTGTTGTCTGTAGTGTCAAAGGCTGCGCTGAGGTCAAACAGAGCTAGAATAGAGATTAGTCCCTTTTTCTGAAGCCAATGACAAGTCATTAGGGACTCAAATGGTGCCTACACACCGAACACGATTCGCGTGGCAGAGGTGGCCAATTTCAATGTAAAGTCAATGGTTTAGACGTGAACGGAGATTCTGCGGCATGAATTGAGCGGCCGACAGTGCGAAAGTCTGGAAACAGCGCAAATTGAGCGACATGCGACATTCTCGTGGGAGGAGCCCCGGCCACCAGGAGCTCGCCTGCGAGCCCCAACCCCAGGCCTGGCTCCAGGGTGAGGCCCCGGTAATGCCAATCCGGGCGACGTAACAGAATCTATGTTGTTTCTTATCATGAAGGAGTTTGTGAACCGCTCTTTGTCTGGCTCGTCACCCAAGACCTGTCTGCCATGGGAGACCCTACCAGGAGCCAAAGCTCCAGACAGCATAGCTCCTGGGATCACTCGAGCACTCAAACCCCTCCACCACGTTAAGATGACGGTTCATGGAGGGGCTCCATGTAGCAATAGGGCTAAATACATTAGCTGCCAGCTTCATGTAGCAGTCAGGCTACAAACATTAGCTACTGGCTCTTCCCACACGCGAATGAGGCGGCGAGCTCAGGGAACACATATTTGGCCGCGCGGCAAGCAGCAAATCTCCATGTGGCGAGAAAGATGCCAAATTAGCCACACGAATCGTGTTCGGTCGCGCACTTTAAGTGCTTTTGTCCTGTAGGTGGCAGTATAGCTGCTTAACTACAACTCTTTTGAGGATTTTTGTAATAAAGGGGAGATTTGATGTTGGTCTGCAGTAGGCTAGAATGCCAGGATCTAAACTGGGCTAGTTCTATGAGGTAAGATAGCTGTCAAAAAGAAATGTATTCATAAAGAAAAAGTTGTGTACAAATTTATATTTTGTGTACAACTTTGCAGAAAAAATATGTATATAACCTTCAGTTTTACATTTCACATGTCTGTTTTGATTACGATTTGTCTTTGTTTTGAATACGACTTTTTTTTGCCTTGAATGTGAATTTCTTCTGTTAAAACACTGTGAAAACTATGTCACAGGGTCACAGGCATAAACATCGAGTCCTGGAGCATCGATTCTTCAACTGCGCATATGTGTTAAAGTTTATTTATTAAAACAAAATAAAATTGAACTTTTAGGAATTTTATTGATCCAATAATGAGAAAAATATCTTATTAGCCATAGCTCTGTAGAAAAGTAGATAAAATAGAAAAAAACAGTGATTTCCAGCTGCATTTTCTTGTTTTCAGGCTCTAACAGGCAATCGTGTAAACAATACAACAGAGGGTCATTTTAGAACCAGAAGTGGAAAACAGCCTAGAAAGACGTAGCAGACTAATGCCTACCCTCATTCAGTGTAAAATAAAAACATGTCTCCTGAAATTTGTTGATAATCAGAGAATAACGAAACCAAAACGGCTAAACTAACTTGGAGCTAAAATATGCTAACGGGCAGCTGACTGCTGCAACAGTAAAAACAAATGAAAAAAGAAAATTAAAAAGTCAGTAGGATCAGAATACCCAACTGTTTTTCTGTTTCATTTTTTTTAAACTATTGTCACGGTCGACTGCCAGTTAGCCTACTTTAGCTCTGAGTTAGCTTAGCTGTCTTTGTTATTTCTATCCATTTTCTTAACCCGCTATTCTCATGGTGCGCCCCTCCTGTCCCTGGTTGCTGCCCGGCTAAGTGGGAATCCCCCACGCTAATATGCCGCCGCTGGCAGGTGTTGTGCCGAGGTACTTTCCCTCTGCTAGAACCAATTCTGGCAGGGAAATATATCTATGTACACAACGGCAGACAGAACAGCAGCAGAAGAGACAGGCATTCTTATTTTCTTTAATTGTTCTCTTATTAACATCTCTTCTTTGTGCCACCACTTCCGGGATCGTTTCATTGTCTTTATGCTCCACTGATAGTTGGAGATGAGTTGAGGTTTTGAAGCCATAATAACTGATGTAATTTCCACTTGATCTACAGCAGTGAAGCAGTATAATGTTAGAGAATTCCATCAATGCCAATAGTTCCCTGTCTCAGTTCAATTCAATTCAATTTAATTTTATTTCTATAGCCCAATATCACAGCCATAGCCGTCTCATTGGACTGATATCAATATATTGCAAGAAACAAAAAAATCAAACATGTAAAAGTAAACAATAACTGGTCGTTAAACAGACTAAGCTTAACAAACATCTATGCCCTTAAACCCTCCTTCTCTTTATTTTTGCCTGTTTATAATTTATATATTTGCCTGTGAGTTTTTAAATCTTCTGAGCAGCATGGATTTTAAAGAACATGTCACACAGGCCACTCACAACAGAGGACACACACTGGACCTTGTCATTGCCTACAGCTTGTCTGCCGGTGTGTCCTCTATTGTTGACTTGGCCATACCAGACCACTGCTGTGTGTTTCTTAATGTCACCAGTGAAATCCAGGACGAAGCCTCAGTGAGAACTGAAGAAGCAGTATATAACTCCTGCTCAGATTTTAAATGCACCCTGTGATCATATTGTTGATGATTTTAATAACAGACTTCAGTCTTCCATAGATGCAGTGGCTCCAAACAAGACAAAAACATTAAGAACCACAACAGAAGATTGATGACATATGGTGTCTGAAAAGTAACTGCAGGAGAGCAGAGAGGAAATATAGGAAGACAAAATAATAACTCATCAGGGAATTTTAAAAGAACAACTCAAATTTTACAATAACTCAGCTAAACAGGCCAGAACTTTCTTCTTTTTAATAGTCATTTCAGGAAAAAAATATCTTAAAAAAATATATTTTTTTAAATTAAGATTTCAGCAAGTCCTCCATGCTATCATCTAATGCTGTATGTGAGGGCTTCACTGACCACTTCATGGGTAAAACCAATGCAATAAGAGCGAGCCTTTCATCTGTCATACTCTAGTTTGAACAGATCAGCAGCATTAATTTTACCTGAGGAAACACTGGGGAGTTTTGTCCTGGTTGATGTGGAGATGCTTGGTAAAGTTTTATCCCAAGTAAACGCCACAATCAGACTTTTAGATCCCATTCCCACTTCACTTTTTAAAACATTTTATGGATTCTTTGATTCAGAGCTTTTAAACTTAGTAAACTGTTATCTTCAGACGGGCGTCTTCCCTTCTGCCTGTAAAACAGCAGTGGTGAGGCCCCTTCTGAAGAAGACTCATTTTGATCCTATAACTCTGGGTAACTACAGACCTGTATCTAACTCACTGTTTTTGAGTAAAATTATAGAGAGAAAATGAAAGTAAAAATTATAGAGAGAAAATGAAAGTAAAATTATAGAGATAAAAGTGTCGTTACTCAACTGCATGAGTTTCTAAATAACCAAGACATTTTAGAAAAATATCAATCTGGTTTTAGGATGAACCACACTACAGAGATGGCTCTTTTAAAGATTGTTATTACAGAAACGTTTTGTTCTGGTGCTGCTGGATTTTAGAGCACACAACACATCTCCTTCTATTGTTAGAATGTTCTCCTAATTACAGTTTTTCTTGTATGCATTTTATTTTGAAAATAAGTTCTGGTGATTTCCTGTTCCTGTTTGTTTAGTCCAGATGTGATAACTTTGATGTGGGTCTTAATAAATGTGGCGACCACTCTCAGCTGTGTCTCTGGTTGAGAGTTGAGTTAGATAGAAAAAGGAATAGTTAGTGATAGTGATTTTTCAGTCACACAGAAAATTAATACAGCTGTCCACGTTACATGCAAAACTGTTGCAAGATGACCAAACCTGAAAACAACTACCTTCTGTCTGGACCCTGCCTTCCAACTCCTCCTCCGACCACCAGAGGGAGCCCTTTCCTGAGTATTGATTTCCTCTGTTTCTTCCTCACTCCAACTCCCATAATGCTCCTTGCCCCTCCTGCCCTCACCAGCTGTCTCCCATTGCGACTCACCAGTGTTGTGTGTGTATATAAGTCTGCTCACCTCTGCACTCATTACAAAGTCTTAACTTGCTTTTGCTACTGGCAGTCTGAGCATTTACTCATGGTTTGCCTTAATCTTTACCTGACCCTGGCCTGTTTCTTGCTTTTATTAAATGTAATTGCACATGGATCCAAATATCTCTGCTCCTTTGTCACATCTTCACTAAAGGAGGCAGGAACTTCACTGAACATATGACACATGGAGCAGGACAGAGGAGTGAAGGCAGGAGAGGGAGAGGCCATGCTAAATGCTAAGCTAAGGCTAGCTGTGTTTATCTGAGGAGAAATAACGTTGCAGATGTTTAACACAGTAGTTTTCTCACTAGAATGATAAAGTTGCTACTTAGAATGTTTTAATACTAAACCAGATAACATTAAGTTTCATATTAGCAAATCAGGCAATTGAATAACAGGAGCAACAAAATCAATGACCAAGCACTGGTTAACGTTCACCCAGAAATTACATCACAAAACCTTGAACAGGTCACCAGGTGGGTAATGTATTGACAGGTTTCAGTAGTGTAAAGTCAGGATCTACTTAAGCAGAACGTGATGAAGAGCTGAATCAGGTGTGCCAGGGCAACATGGATAGCATAAAGGACAGTGTACCCAGAGGACCAAGGTTGGGAAACAGTGATCTATGTGATGGTAAATTAAGCTCTTTTTACCCTCTTTACAGTATTAATGTTAATGATCATTCCTTATATTTCTTTTGAATGTTTCTTTCAATGATTTATGTAAAAAAGTTTAAATTGTATTTGTACATGAAATGTGCTACTAATTAACTGCCTTACTTTGCCTATGGCTCTTGCCAGAAATCAATTTATCAAACATATCTTCAACATTTGTCACAGAAAATTGGGATAGACACATCAAACTTCACAGGCACCATAGATAAAAGGTGTATCTAGCGGCAAAATACCCACTAGGTACAAAGGGTCCAGTGTCCTATTTCTTACTGTGGAAAAATGTTGTCAATTAAATTTAAAGACTGGCTTTTTAGATTTATTTCAGAGTGAGAAGGGAAAAAATGTGCTCAAAGGGTTAGACAGGGCAGAAGAAGTCTTAGGAGTGGTACAGGAGGAACAGGAAGAGCCAAAAGACCCACCAATGCATTTACACCTTCACTCACCGATGATGGTGGAAGTTCCATTAAAAGAGATAGCTAGACAACCAGGGAAATTTTGGCTTCAGTGACTTGTCCAAGGACACTTTGACACATCAGCGGACATAGCGAGAATGAAACCTACTATTTTTGTTATCTTCCTCTATGCTCCTGGGTTCAAAAGGGTGTTCATTAAGATAAATGCACGTGTGCTCGTGTTTACCATCCTTGGTAATGTTTTCTTGCTCTGTGCTCTTTGACTCCTCCACTGTATTCTTTTTCTGAGGGTCAGAGTTTTGTTTCTGAAGCAGCGCCATCTTGCAGGCCACCTGTTGTAAAAACACACTTTCAGCTGAGCTCAAATAACTTAGAGAATGTCTTCATTGTCACTTCACACCTCTTCATCTCGCCTCTTCAGTGCCTCCAAAATCTGAGCATACTCCTCCTCCTTCTGCTTGGCCTCAGCCCTGGTGGCCTCATTCTGCTCAGCGTATGCCATGGCGACCACTGCCAGGATAAGGTTGATAAGGTAAAAGGAGCCAAGGAAGATGACTACCACAAAGAAAATCATGTAGGTTTTTCCTGCTGCTCGCAGTGTCTGCAGAAACACAGACAGGAGGCTGTTCATGCTGCTTAAATTCAACACTTAAAGCACATCTCAGTTGTAAATATTGGGACTCGTCCAGCACTGACCAACTGGAAAAGGTTCTCCCAGAAGTCTTGGGTCATTAGTCTAAATAGAGCCAGGAATGCCCAAGAAAAAGAGTCGAAGCTGGTGTATCCGTAGTTTGGGTTTCTCCCTGCTCTGAGACATGTGTAGCCATCTGGACAAAGCCTGAACACAGCAACATTATTAATGTTGTTGTTGTTTATGTTATTGTTGTTGTTGCAATTCTTTACCCAGCATCAGAGCTGTTTCCACAAAGCAGTGCATCTGCTTGACCAGGAAGGTAGTAATAATTCTCTGGTAAAGACAAAGAAGCAAAATTCGTGTTGAAATGGAGAAACTGTATGATGATAGGTCATGATACAGTTTAAAATGTCAAAGGTATGCTAAGCACATCTAAAAGTGAGCAGAACTGTTCTCACAAAAGTCATGAGGACTGGGTATTTGTCTGTTAGGGGGAGTCTTACAGAGAGCTAAAAATGTGCACAATCTAACAGATACACTAACAACTGGTTCTGGTTCTGAATACAAATATGGTTTGATATGGAATGTTTCAGCATGAACATTATCAACTTTAAAATGCATTAAATGAAGACTTTCCTTGTTCGACAACATATGAAGATGATTGACTTTAGAACCAGAACAAAGGTTCCATCAGGTATAAAGGAACCAGATGCAGTAAAACAGAACAATGACATTCCACCTGAGACTGAAATTGATCAAAAATATTGCTGCTGGTGCTGCTCACAAAACATGTTTTCCAACACGACAGAAATCAAGAACATGTGGAACCATCAGCTAGCAGGAAAATAAGACATAAACTTCCATATGATTCAGGCGTGGTCAGTTTACCTGGGTTGTTTATGTGCTCATAAAAGTCAAATCCAGTGCTGTTGTCTCCACTGTTGTCATTGCCATAGAAACTGCTATTAAATCCATTGGACGATGTATCATTGCTTAGAAACTTAGAGGGCATCAGGACACATTTTTGCTTCAGATTTCCCATGAAAAGCTGGAGACCAATCAGAGCAAAGACACTAAGACAGAACACAGTCAGGACCATAACGTCGCCCAGCTTCTTCACTGATTGGATTAGAGCTCCAACAATTGTCTTCAAACCTAAGAAGAAGGTGGGTTAGGGTTAACTTAAAACTGACTGATCGACCGGAAAGTGGTGCTGACATAAGCATATTTTCCATCCAGTGTGGTAAATGACTGAAACAGAAAATTTTTCTGCACACTGGGTGTTTTCTTTTTTTAACTCATCCACTGGTTGTTTGTAATTTAAAAAAAAAAAACTTTCCAGTGATGGTCCCATGTTTTATTTTAAACAATCAAGAACAAAGATTCATGTCACATTTTTAAAGACAACCTTTTTTTTAAAAAAACAGGACTTCATTAAAAAAAAAAAGGAAACAAACACCTACCTGGGATGACAGTGATGGTTTTCAGGGCTCGAAGAACTCGAAACGTCCTCAGAGCTGAAACATTTCCCAAGTCAACAAACTCTGTCAAATATCTGGAGCACAGAGATACATTGTGGTCATTTTATGTCCTTCATAATCTACTGCACTTTAGCAAGCAATCTGGATACAGGATAAATGAACTCCAAAAAAATACACCAATAAAACTGTAAGAGTTGATCAGCTAAGATGTTGGTCATTACGCCATACTGATGACCATGAAGTCCAGCCAATTCCAGGGATCCCTGAGGAACGTGAAGTCTCCAATGCAAAAGCCTCTGGAAAAAACTTTGACCGTTGCTTCAAAGGTGTAGATGCCTGTAAATACGTATCTGTGCAGAGACAGAAACAGCCTTCAGAAACATCCAAGCTTCCTGGAGACAGTAATTCACACAACAAACCACACAAAAGCACAGTTATAACTAGTGCTGTCAATCGAATTAAAAAAAATTATCAGATTAATCAGACTTTTGGGTTGTGATTAGTCACAATGTTTTACAAGTTAAATTGTATACGATAATATGCAGCTTTTGAACAAAAAAACTCCAGAGAGAACACGTTTCCCTAATTTTTTTGTCTGAAATGTTTAAATTTATAGTGTAAACTCAGAAATGTAATGTGTGTGCACAAACACATCAACAGTAAGATAATCAGAACTGTAAAGACTTTAATGTCTGCGGTTTTACTCCAAGAAAACAAAGATACTGATATACAGCCGTAAGAAACTAACATTGTGTTTCTGCACTTTAAATGGTCCAGGAGAATACTCAATTCAGATTGGCTGCTGGATGTTGACACGCATCTAAAAAAAAAAAGTTTTTGGTCAAAAAACCAAATGTTCTATATCACTGTGCAGGCTTCATTAAAACTAACTTTTCCTTCATGATGTGGACAAAAACAAGCAGTGAGAGGTTAACTTTCTGAACCTGATAGGCCAGCTTCTTGGCGGAGGATTGACTCTTTTTGTACAGCTGTCTATCATTATCATTATGTCAAACAGCATATAGTATACTCACCCCAGCCTCATCACTAGTGCAAAGTTTTTGCTTGTCTTAGCATACAGTCTGAGCAGTTATTCCTTCGTCTGACTCCTTGTGTTTTGATCCTTGCCTGCTATTCGTCTTTCTGCCTTGCTCCAGTGTTTGACCTTGCCTGGATTATGACTACGCCATGTCTTGCCCTTGTAAAATAAACTGGTTGCGTATCGATCCGAACATCTCCGCCTCTTCATTATAATACCATTTGGATTGAAACATGATAGGCTCATTTTATTATGGGGTAAAAACGACCATGGTCCATCACAGCGGAAAAAACGGGATGCAATAAAAACTGATCAACCATCATTCCAGTCCAATGTGAGAAAACACTGAATTTACAAATACATGTGACCATACAGTGTGGTAGAATGTTCTAATAATGTTCCTTTGGATTTGGAAAAACAACAAGTGGGCTAAACTTTATCAAAGTAAAATGGTGCTGCTTCTCAGCAGCAATCAAACCAGTCTCCTTAAAACACAAATAATTATGTTTGTCTTTCAATTTGAACATAAATTATCACAAAAAACTTCCAACATTGTTGAGTACTTCTTGTCAAATGTGTTACAGGAGATGGGTAACAGGGTTGACATTTCGGCCATTTTAGGGCCCTGTGCGAACTGCAGATTTCAGAACTGTTATTGCAAAGCCTTCAACTCATATTTGTATAAGCTTTACATGCATTTTTTATAATATAATATCTAAAGCAAGTTCACATGAACATGTTGGTGACACGGTTTTACAATCAATTTATCTACTCTGCACATGCGATATAAAATTGCTAAAATGTTAAAGAGGAGAATCGATGACTTGTCAAATGGTTTTTACATGTCCTAACAAAAAGGATATGACATCAAAATGATGTTGGCTGTGGGAATTTTGGAACAAACCTTTTCTGATTAATGGGAGGGGGGTGTCAGTGGGTAACACGAGTCACATAGGTTTCTTAGACAGACAAATGTAATATGCATTAAAAAGCAACATAATTTTTTAAACACTTTTGTCATATTTTAGTAATTACTTTGAATAAATATTTAAGAAAAAGTTATATAAAAACACTTTTACACACAATTTTATTATGATAAGCAACACTTGACATATATGGAACGGAATGGAACGTTTTATTTTCATCATTCAAGGAGTGTGATGAAATTGAAGAAATTAATATAAGGGATGAAGATAGATATATTAAAAAAACACCCTTCTAACCCTCTGCAGGTGGTACCTCACCCCAAGCTCAGCTCAGCCTCTACCAGAGGCCTAGGAGCTTGAGGGTCCTGCAGTATCTTAGCTGTTCCCAGCCCTGCACTTTTCTGCACTGAGATGTCTGAGGTCTTTCCAGGGATCACCTTTCCTCAAATTTGGGGGTTACAGCCCCAAGTGCTCCAGTTACCACGTGCACCACTGTTACCTTCACCTTCCAAGCTTTCTCCAGTTCTTCTCTGAGTACCAGGTATTTCTCCAGTTTCTCATGTTCCTTCTTCTTGATGTCACCATGGCTTGTATTGCCACATTCACCACAACAGCTTTTCTCTGTTCTTTTTCCACCTCTACAATATCTGGTCAGAGCACCTCGATGGAAAGTGGGTTACTAAAACAAGACAAAAATGGACTAGATGTGAGAACAAGGTTCTGTTGGAATGCTACTACTCAAGAAACCTTACTAATAAAGGTTACATCCAGAGAATAAGGAGTGAATGGATGCTTCAAAACCTACAGTCAAGGCTAACTGCCAGACAACCAGCAACTGGTATCACAACTTGAGATCAATGAAGAACAGTACAATTGTAGCACCTCAGTTACAATTAACCCAAATCCAGTAGAACCACAACATCAGGTCAGAGAGGAGGCAACCCCAAAACTTGGGAACACAGCCACAATAACCACCGTTAAGCTGAGCAAGGCAGCAACTGACCTGAAAGACAAGATCATGTCTAGAATGAACAACAGGCATTAGCGTTTTTAAAAACAAACTGTCATGCTCAGCCTGGTTCTCACTGCCAATCTCCATCAGTTAGGGGGTGGGAGCTCTGATAGGGGTGGGGTTGTGTACGGATCTGGAGGAGGACTTTGTTGATTTGAGCTTATATTTATATTATTATTTGTTTTTTATTTGCTTATTTAGTATCATTATTATTTTGTTTTATTGATTTTTATTTTAGTGTAAAGCACTTTGTGTTATGTTTTATATGAAAAGTGCTATATAAATAAAGATTGATTGATTGATTGAAGGTGCCAACTAAAAGTGTGCTCAATGTCTCAGGCAATGGACAGCAAAGGATGCTGGAGGACAGATCCTCATGGGAGGACAAGCCCCTGCATGGGATGTACTACCAAATAGAAGCACTCGGGGCTGTAGCCCCCCTGCACAGGAGGAGTGGCTAAAGCAGATCCCAGGAAACCTAAGGCATCTCAGTCCAGAAAAGTGCAGTGCTAGGAACAGCTAAGATACTGCAGGACCCTCAAGCCAGAAAACAAGAGGTTCCCAGTTTGTAAAATCAATTTTTGTACCAAATAACATAGAATCTATTCATTTTTAACATAAAAAAGAGAAATGTCTAAATGTGCCCAAATGTAAAAATGGAAATTGCTCATAGACATGACTTGTACCCATAATTATAGATTCATTCATATGATGATTTTTCCAGAACATTGTTTTTTTTTAAAACCTGTTTTTGTGGGTTTTATGATTTTATGTTTGCATGATTGTATGTTATGTCAATTCATTTTAATTAGTGTTCCTATTTTTTCTTCTTTCTATTTTCCAATATGTACTCAGTCAAAATAATATCCTTGATTTTTCTTAGTGTCTTCTTCTGTTGTAGTTCTGTGATTTTCTTTTTTTTACTTAATGTCTGTTTTTTCTTTTCTCTTTTTGTGCATGTGACGTCTTGCTTTTATGATCAAGACTCAGTGATTAGGTTATGGCCACATTTTTGCAGAGTTGAACTAATTTTTACTCCATTTCACTGTTTTTGGCTTCTACCCATCATGGGGTAGTGGGCCCTTAAAATGGAAATGGCCAGCCTTTGAAATACATCGCTTTGATTTGGAAACTCCATCCATCCATCCATCCATCTGATTGACGCATTCACCCCATCGACGAGACATAGATGAGTTTATGGTTTGTTTGAATACTCACTCCACAGTCTTGCTCCATGCTGGAGGGTCACTCAAGGTCATGAAGACACAGTTGGTCAGAATGGTCACCATGATGAACAAACTGAACAAAGTTTTGGTTTTAAGGAACAAGACGGTTTTTGGAAAGAACAATGACAATATCCATCAATTTTCTAAACCCATTTTGTCCCTTTCGGGGTCATAAGGCTGCCGGAGCCTATCCCACTTGTGGGCAAAAACAGGGTACCCTGGACGGATTGCTAAATCTGTTGCAGGGCCACAATCACACACCAATACACACTTTTAGTAGCCAATTAACCTATAAAGCATGTTTTTGGATGGTGGGAGAAAGCCAGGATCCCTGGATAAAACCCATGTATGATCATGGTTCCTCTACACTGAAGGGTCCCCCATTGGTGGTCCTGCTTCAGGTCTCCCAGCTGGGACTTGAACCGGAGGTCTTCTTGCTGTGAGACAAGAGCACTAACCACTGCGCCACCATGCAGCCCAAAACACATAAAAATACAAGATAGGAAAACAATCAACCATTAAGAATCAACTCAATTTGCTGAGTTTCTGTTTGCATCTCTGCTCTTTGGTTAACACACTAAAGCAGATGGTCAGAACTTGGGCTGATACTTTTTTATAAGAGTCTAAAAAACTTAAATTGGCTTCCTTCAAAACGAAACTTTAAAAACAAGACAGTAACAACCCCTAACACTAACGCTGCATGGGGTGGCCGTGCAGTGGTCACGTCATTTCTTCAAATGACCGTGAGTGAATTTTATTAAACAATTCTGAATTTTCTTGAAATTTTCAATAATATTATTTAGATGTAATGTAACCATCTCATGTTTAAAAGTACGTGTTTTTAATATTTCCAAAAAAAGTACAATTTTCCATTTCTTTGAGGGAAAGCTGACATCAAAAGTGAAGACTGGATACCAAGATAGAGAACCATAAGAGTTTACTCAGAGGATCCATCTGAAGACTGGATAGTCACAACTTCCTGAGGACGTCATTTCCGGGTGAGCGGGTAACCTGTGTTTGGTCTTTGTCTTTGCTGCTCCAGTCATTGAGAGTCAATTTTGTTCATATATAACTTATCGTTATCTTGTTTTGGTGTTCAAACATTATAACTGTCTTTTTTTAGCATTCTAGTGAGTAACCACTGCTGTCTAAGCAGTTTGCGACATAGTTACTTCCCCTTAGCCAAACACCGCTAGCCTTTGCTAAGTGCTAGCATGGCCTCCACCTCGTCTGCTTTAACCCCTCTGTCCTGCTCCATATGCCAAATGTTCAGTGAAGATCCTGCCTCCTTTAGTGATGATAGTGGCAGATGTGTTAAGTGTAGCCTTATTTTAGACTTAGAGGCCAGGCTAGAGCAGTTAGAAGAGCGGCTACGCACATCGGATGCTAAGTCTGTTAGCTAGATTATTACCCGCACTGCAGCCCGCAATACTGGAACGAAACTGCCGCGCACTCAAGCCCCTCCCGGGAAGCAGCCGGGGAAAACTCAGGATGGGTTTGTACTGGTGGGAAGGAAGCATAGTGCTAAACGTAAACACTTAGAGCTACCGAAGCTCCCGCTACATAATAAGTTTTCTCCCCTTGGCAACACGTCAGATAAACCATCAACTCTAGTTATCGGCTCCTCTGAAGTTAAGACACGTGAAACTCCCGACGGCCACAGTCAGGTGTTATCCGGGAGCCAGAGTTGGTGACATAGAAGGAAACCTTAGAATGTACGCTCAGAGTAAACCCAGGTTCCGTCGAGTTGTGATTCACGCAGGCGGTAATGACGCCCGACGGAGACAATCAGAAGTTCTTAAATTAAACGTTGAATCTGTGTGTAAACTTGCTAAGTCTATGTTCGGACACCGTTATTTTCTCTGGTCCGCTCCCAAAACTTTGGGAGTGACCAGGATGAATCAGGGATGAATCCATCAGAGGAACAGATCATAGTAGATGTTCTGGCAACACATTCTCATCCCCAAGTCAATACATATTGACGCATTGCGTCAGATACCAGTCCGTGTTGAATACCTAGTTAAGAATACCGGACTGGTACCTGGAGGTTGGGGAGCCTTGATTTAATTGACCTTGGTTCCGTTGAGAGGAGGAACAGTAATGATGTTGGTAAAAAGACCCATGGAGCAGGCAGCCATGGCTCAAGTCATTGAGCCAATTAGCAGACGATCGAAGGGTCTGCTGTTCGAATGCCGCTCCCCCCAGTCAACTGTTGTTGTGTCCTTCACCCTCCCTGCCTCCAGTATATCTCCACTGGTGTGTGAATGTCTATGAATATCCCACTGATGGTCAGAGGGGCTGTAGGTTCATACTAGCAGCCACTTCTCTGTCAGTCTGCCCCAGGGCAGCTGTGGTTACATCAGTAGCTTACCATCACCAAGTATGACTGAATCATGGACACACATTGTAAGAGCTTTGGGCATCAGGAAAAGAACTATGTCCAATCCATTATTATTATCAGAAAAGAGGTCAATAGGAAGACCAAAAGAGGGGGTTCATAGATAGGACATGAGAATGGTTTGTATTAGTACAGGAGAATGAAGAAGATAGGATCAGATAAAAGCAGAAAATTCACTGTGAGAACACCTAAAGGAAGCAAAAAAGGCCTGAAGGCATAGAAAAGATGGTAAACTCATTGTTAAATTGAAAAAAGGAAAAACCTAACTTTAGATCATCTGGTCCAACGCTCCGCTCCTTACCCTGAGGTTGTTTGGAAAAGTCGAAAGGCAGTAATCTTTCTAAAAGGTTTTAGCTTTAGCCTATTTTGTCTATTTCCTGAGTTCTCTGCAGCTTTTGCCCATAGGAAATGGTCAATTTCTAGTCTATCACCTGACCTGTCAGGACCTGCTGTCAATTAGATAAAAAAACAGACCGATGTGGTGCTGAAATATAATTATTAAAAAGGCTTCCCACCCGTCCAAGTAATCAAAATCAGGTGTATAAAATCAAGCCCTCTGGCATGCAAACTTTTTTCACAAACATTTGTGAAAGAATGAACCGCTCGCAGGAGCTCAGTGAATTCCAATGGGAACTATCATAGGATGCCACCTGTACAACAAATCCAGTAGTGAAATATCCTCGCTCCTAAATATTCCACAGTCAACTGTCAGTTATATCAGAACAAAATGGAAGAGTTTGGGAAAAACAGCAAGTCAGCTACCAAGTGGTAGGCCACGTGAAATGATAGAGAGGGGTCAGTGGATGCTGAAAAGCATAGTGCAAAGAGGTCGCCAAAGAGGTCTGCACAGTCAACTGCTGCAGAGCTCCAAACTTCATGTGACCTTCAGATTATCCCAGGTACAGCATGGAGAGAACTTCATTGAATGGGTTTCCATAGTCGACCACCTTCATCCAAGACACACATGAACAAGTGCAAAGCGTAGGATGCAGTGGTGTAAAGCACTCCGCTACTGGACTATAGAGCAGTGGAAATGACTTCTCTGGAGTCATGAATCACAATTTTCCATCCGGAAAACTGATGGACCAGTCTGGATTTGGAGGTTACAGGAGAACGACTCATTTCAGACTGCATCATCCCTGGTGTGAAATTTGGTGGAGGAGGAATGATGCTTGTTGTTCAGGATTTGGGCTTGGCCCCTTAGTTCCAATGAAAGGAACACTGAATGCTTCAGAATACCAAAAAATTTGGACAATTCCATGCTCCCAACTTTGTGGCAACAGTTTGGAGCAGCTCCTTCCTCTTCCAACACGACTACACCAGAGCACAAAGCAAGGTCCATAAAGACATGGAGGACAGTGACTGGTGTGGATGAACTGAACTGGCCTGCACAGAATCCTGACCTGAACCCCTTAGAACACCTTTGGGATGAATTAGAGCAAAGACTGAGAGCCAGGCCTTCTCCACCAATATCAGTGTGTACCCTCACCAATGCGCTTTAGGAAAGAATGTCAAACATTCCTATAAACACACTCCTCAACCTTATGGACAGAAAAGTTGAAGCTGTAAGAGCCGCAAAAGGTGGACCCACATTATGTTAAACTCTATGGGTTAGGAATGGGATGAAACTTCAGTTCATATGCGAGTCAAGACAGGAGAGCTACTACTTCTGGTAATACAGTGTATATAGCGCTTTACTACCTTCTTAGAAGGCCCAAAGTGCTTTCAGTCCTATTCACCCATTAACACATTCACAGCCTGATGGCAGATCCACTGCCAAACACTGGCACCAACTTATAACCACCAAGAGCAATTTGGGGTTCAGTGTCTTGCTCAAGGACACTTTGACACATGAGCTAGCAGAGCGGGAACCATACCTGCGATCTTCCAATCAGAGATCAGTCGCTCTACCGAAGCACCACAGCCACCCCAGGTGAACATCAGACTATAAACATACAATCAGGAACAGGTGTATGAGATCAAGCTGGTGTTAAAACAACCTTAATCATTTTAAAATGTAAAGAAAAATGAAGGATATGAATGGATGAGGATTCGAATAGAAAATATCCTTAAAGGGTTGAAGGGAGTTAGAAGGTAACACGCAGGCTCAGCGTTAAACCTGTAGATGATGTTCCCTTTACTCAGCACAATGAAGGTCTGTAGAGAGACACATGAGGCTTAGATTAGTATTACGCAGGCAATACAGGTGAATTCAACAAGAAAGGCAGACAGGTGAGAGTCCATTGTGGGGGTTAGGGTCAAACCAAACTCTTTAAACAGACTGGTGAACTAAGAGACTCCTGTTGATAAGCATGGTTAGATCTGTAAGGGGAGCAATGAGAACATTCCCTCTTTGTGGGATCTAACACATATTTCAGATTAATTTATTTTTTAATATATTTTATTTGAAAGGGTTTGTTTCAATTAATCAGGCAAGAATAATACAATCATCAGAGTTTTAAAGCCATAAAAACATGTCAAACATATGGTAATTTGGCATCAAATGACAGATTGCTTGAAAGGCTTGAAAGGTGGTGAGAGGAAGTGAATTTATATAATCCCACCCCAGCTCAACCACACCATTCACTTTACATAGTTATCAACGTCCTGTTCATAACTTCAGATAGTAATACTGTACCAACATTGATTCATGTCATTAAGCATCCTTAATTAACAATGAATCACATTGCTATGTATGTAGCTATAACACTATTTTATACTTGTTCATAGCTTATGGAGTAAAAAAGAATCTGTGGTGTAAGTAAGTTTCAAACATCCACTAAAGTGTATTATTTATCATGAGAAAACTAAGCAATATAGAGCAGGTTTCCAACATCTGAAAAAGTCACTTACTTAAATCAGATTTTTAAAAAAAAATCAAAAATAAGTGTAGATTATTTTCATTAGAAGATCCTTAGTCATGAATCACACTTTAGGGAACCAAGTCAAGTGACATGATCAGAGCCTTTGTCCAAGACGGTTTTCCTTCTTTTACTGCCTGATTAACAACCGTCCTTCTGGTTTGAAAAGAGTTTTTAAAGTTCTCCTCGTTGTTATGACTCCAGACTTTGTCATGTCCATTGACCTTCAGCTGATATTGCAGTAAGTAAGTCGAGCTTGAGTTGTGTACAGGGCAGAAATCGCTGCAGAAAATCAGGGTCAAATTTGACTTAAGAGACTGTGTTAGATCCTAGGTGCCATATTTTCTCGAAATCATAGGCTGTTATTTTGCATCAATTTGAGGCTCAGATGTCCGTGACCACACACTTCTTAAAGTTTGTCATGTTGGTGATTACATTGCCTTAGGAATGTCTGGTGGACCAAGTGGTTTGACGTAGATCCTGGAATTCAGCACCCAGGTGCTCCGGATCTGCTTTTTCCGCTTTAGGAGCCTGGCATGCTTTGCCAGTGCAGCATAAGCTTTTGAGAGATGGGCATTAAAATAAACAGAAGATCTTTTCAGGTGTTTTCTTTGCTTCATCAGAGCTATCTTGTGCCTTTAATGCTATTGATTCACAAACCTGAAAAGGATCATTGGTTTATCTGGCTCCTTTCTCCTGGGAAGCGGGTGGCAAATCTCAATAGTATTAAAATCCAGGGTTAGGGTTAGGGTTAGACGTAAGAATTGATCCAACTTGACTCTCCACATTGTCAGCTAAAGCAGTTGCAGCTCCGCTAGCTTCTGTGCTAACGTTAGCTGCTCTAGGCCTAGCCTGGGGTTTGAGTTGTGTCCTGTGATAATGATATTATTCATTCTTATTTGTTGATCCTGTTACACTCCTTTTGGGGTCAAGGGGTTCTGATGGAGCATAGCATAAAAGTAAACTTGCCAGCAACAAAAACACCAAAAGACTGGCTTTGCCAACACCGTTCAATTTGTTTATAAGACAAAAGATAAACAAACGGCATAACTGAAGTTATTAAAAGATTAAGCAGAAAGGGATCAGGGTAAACTAAAGGCCAAAAAAACCCCAAGCAAAACCCCTATCTATCTAATCACAGAAATCTTACCTGCCAAAAAAACAAAAAAAACAACAAAAAAAAACCAATGACAAATATTGACCTCCCTAAACTAACAGAAATAAGAAAGAATTCATGTGAAAGAATATAGCAGTTCATTCCTACAGCTTCACTTAATGTCTGTTATCAAACATATACAAAAAGCACACAAGGTGAACCTCTGCAAAACACCACACAGAACCACAACAAGGCACACTAGTCAATGCAGGTCAGTGTTAAAAAAAATTTGGAAAAGAGAGCCATGATGAACTGAAGACAGGCTGCATCAGAACTCCCTTCTCACATGCTGAAGGTCCACAAAACCCTTTAAAGGCTGCTTTGGTCCAATAGGGGCCACGCCTGCAGCACCACACCTGAAACTGATCAGACACAGGCAGATCCACAAGACACACAGAGATCCCACTCTGATACAAAAATACAATTCACAAAACACAAAATATGAAACAAAACAAAACCAAATACGGCTGGGGCCGTGACAATTCAAACTATTCACTCTTCTATCCAGGAGGTCAAGCCAATTGTCTCGTTCATTTCTTTCTCTTTCTTGTTAGAATTCTTCCACAAGTTCCATTAGAGGTTTTAGCTTAGCATCTAGTTCCATCAGTGCTGTTAGCTTAGCTTGAATGTGTGCAAACACAATTCTGAGCTCTGCAAGGTCAGATTTTTCTTGGTTTTTCTTTGGAGCCATGTTCAGCTCTCTAAATTGCAGAATTACTGCTTTTTTGCAGCAATTATGTTCTAATTCAAGATTAAAGTCACTTTGAGACGCCGTAGTTCAGGAGAGCTGAAGACCTGCGACAGCTTGTGACCGGAACCAAAAATCACTGTGTGTTTGGAGGATGATGTAGGATGGAGGAAGATGTATTAAAACAATGTGTTCATTTTGCTGCAGCAAATTACTGGAACTCTCTCCAAAATGTAAGATTCTCTCAGCACACCATTTATTTAAGCAGAAGTTGCAACCATCCCTAGTCGACTGCTGTACTGTTGACCCCTTGCTCCTTGCTCATTGTCTGTGTTGGCTGTTTTAATGCCGCTGTCACTAATGTTTAATTTTTTTTTTTTCCTGGTTTTGCTTCTGCTGTGCCTTCTTGCCAGGTTATCATAGTAAATAAGAATTTGTTCTCAACTGATCCTCCCGGTTAAATAATGGTTAAATAAACCAATTTTAAAAATATAGAAATTGTGGTTAAGATGTTTAATTTATCTATTTTATAGGATACAATTGTCATGTTTGAAAATGCATGATGACTAAACCCCCTACCCCCCCAAAAAAGGAAAAAAATAAAGTAATCTAATAGAATGTAGCCACATGCGGGCCCAAGCCGGGTCTCAGAGGGTTTTGTCTGAAAAGGCATCCGATGTAAAATCTTTGTCAAACCAAACATGAGAATCAGACCTATGATATCCATACTGGATTGGTGGAGGCCCAGGTTAACAACAACCACCATCAGTGCTGTTCACCTACAGGGTGTTGGTGGAAATTGGACTTCTGTTGGTTAAAGAAGCAGAGGAGTGTGGGACTGAGAGTAGGGACTTTTAATGTTGGAACTATGACAGGAAAAGGTAGAGAGTCAGTTGACATGATGCAGAGGAGAAAGGTAGACATACTCTGTGTCCAGGAGACCAGTTGGAAAGGTAGCAAGGCTAGAAGCTCAGGAGCAGGGTTCAAGTTGTTCTATCATGGTGGAGATGGGTGGAGAAATGAAAGAGGAATTATCTTAAAGGAGGAGTTTGTTGGGAGTGTTGTGGAGGTAAAAAGAGATAGAAGATAGAAATGGAAGGTGTGATGTTTAATGTTGGTACTGGGTATGCCCCACTTGTAAAATGCAGGATGCTGGAGGAGCCGGAGAGATTCGAGTTGGACCTTGATGAAGTGATGATAAGCATCTCTAGAGGTGAGAGAGTGTTTGGAGTGATTGGAGCAGATTTCAATGGACATGTTGATGCAGGAAACAGAGGTGATGAGCAGGTTTGACATCCAGGAGAGGAACATAAAAGGAAAGATGGTGGTTAATTTAGCAAAAACGATGGAAATGGCTTTAATGAATACATTCTTTGAGAAGAGGCAAGAACATAGGGTGGAGGTAGAAGTATACAGATAGACTGCATTTTGTGTAGACAGTGTAATCTGGAGATCAGTGACTGCAAAGCAGGTGTTGATGAGAGTGTTTCCAAACAGCATAGGATGGTGGTGTGTAGGATGATTCTGAAGAAGATGAAGAAAGACAAGGTAAAGGCAGAGAAGAGGACAAACTGGTGGAAGCTGAAAAAGGATTAATGTTGCAGGACTTTTAAGAAACAATTGAAACCCAGAAAAAACTGAGGTCATTATACTAGGTCCTGAGAAATGCGATCAGAGTGTGTAAATATAGCCTCCAATTTCACAGTTACAAACCTAAGGGTTTTATTTGACCAGGATTTATCATTTAAGGCTCACTTATCACAAGGCTTGGGAAAATTGCATTTTTTCACCTACGCAATATTTCTAGGATCAGAAATATACTATCGAGAAGTGATACTGATACTACATTTGTTACATCTTGGCTGGATTACTGTAACTCTTTGGACTACTGGACTGGATTACTGTAACTCTTTGCTAGCAGCGTGTCCTAAAAGTTCTTTAAAAAGTCTTCAGCTTGTTCAAAATGCAGCAGCTAGATTGTTAGCAGGAACCAGCAGAAGAGAACACATTACTCCTGTGTTAGCTTCACTTCACTGGCTCCCAGTTCAATCTAGAATCAAGTTCAAAATCCTCCTGCTAACTTACAGTGGGAATCGAAAGTTTGTGCACCCCAAGCAAAATGTTATATTATTGTGCATAAAAAACCCAAAGAAAGATTGAAAAATCTCCTAAAGTCAACACTTTAGAGATGAGACATTCATTCACAAACGTCTGAGCCTTTAATTGATGCATGATAAGAGTCAAATATGATTTCTAGAAAATATGGCCCAGATGATTTACCACTGACTCCTAGGTCAACTTTGACCCGAATTTTCAGCGGGAATTTCTGCCCTGTTGACAACCTGAGCTCTACTTACTTGGTGTAACATCAGCTGAAGGTCAATAGACCTGACAAACAAAGTCTGCAGTCATAACAACGAGGAGAACTTTATAAACTCTGTTCAAATCAGGACAGCTGTTATATCAGCTGAATATCGTCTTGGACAAAGGCTCTGGTCACGTAACTTGACTTGGTTCCCTTAAGTGTGATTCATGACTAAGGATCTTCCAATGAAAATTATCTGCACTTATTTTTGATTTTTATCCTGACTTATGTAAATGATTTTTTTCAGATGTTGGAAACTTGCTCTATATTGCTGAGTTTCTCTCATGATAAATAATTTACATTAGAGGATGTTTGAAACTGACATCACTGATTCTTTTTACTGCATAAGCTCCTGAAAAGTTTAAAATAGTGTTATACGTACATAGCAATGTAATTCATTGTCACTTAAGGATGCCTAATGACCTAAATCAATGTTGGCACATAATTAATATCTGATCATAGGTTACTACCCAGATAGTGATAACAAAAGAAAGTAAATGGTGTGGTCGAGTTGAAAAATCTCAGACAGAGCAGCTCGCAGGGTTATGAGAAAAGCAAATCCAAACCCACTTTTGACTGCAGCATCCCTCCAGAAAGACCTGCAGACTTGTGCTGCACTGTTCTACTGTCAACAGATACTTGCACAAATATGGTCTTCATGGAAGAAAACCTCCTCTACATCCTCACCACAAAATTTAACCTTTGAAGTTCACAAAGGAACACAGAAACAAGCCTGATGCTTTTTAGAAACAAGTTCTGTGGACCGACCAGGTTCAAATTGAACTTTTTGTCTGCAATGAACAAAGGTACGTTTGGAGAAAAAAAAGAATCCAGAGTTTCATGAAAAGAACCTCTGTCCAACTGTTAAGCATGGGGGTGGATCAATCATGATTTCGGTTTGTATTGCAGCCAGCGGCACAGGAAACATTTCACCAGTAGAAGAAGAATGGATTCCAACAATGTCAGCAAATTTTGGACATCTAACTTGATATCATCTGTGAAAAAGTTGAAGTTGAAGAGAGGATGACTTCTATAAATGATAATGATCCTAAACACACCTCCAAATCCACACTGTCTTACATTAAGAGACAGAAACTGAAGGTTTTGCAGTGAACTTCAATCACATGACCTCAACATCATTGAAAATCTATGGATAGACCTGAAAAGAGCAGTGAGGAACAGACATCCCAGAAACTTGAATGTGCTGCTGTCATATAAGAAAAAATGTTATATAGCCTCTTGAAAAATATAAAACTTTTATGGTTTAATTATTGTAAAAATGTAAAAGCTACATGCAATAAATAAATGGCCTAATGGCTGCAAAAAGAAGTGTATATTTATAAAAAAAAAAAAAAAGTAGTGATATTTTGCAGCTCTCACTCAGTTTTGTCAGTGAGAAACCAGGTTACAGACCCATGATTTAGCTGCCGCATTAACATATTTTAAAAAACACACTTTAATGCATATATATATATATATATATATATATATATATATATATATATATATATATATATATATATACCGTATATGCTGGCAGTGAAATATTTACAATGAAGCCATATCATACTTAACGTCTTGTCCACAAATGTCAAATGAAGCTTTGATTTTATATTTCCCTAACCTTAACCCTAGTTCTAACTCAATTACTGGCGGAAAATCTAAATTTGTTTTATTGTGAGCCAGATCTCAGCCCATCAATCCTCCCTGTGATTATTTACAGGGTTAAATAAATGAACTGCAGGCTGGGTTCTTAAAAATGACTAAATACAAAAAAAAAAAAAAAAAAAAACAGTCTTTTGAACAGCTCTATGAAATCAACCTATCCAAAAGATTTGACTCCCTAAAAAGAGTCATAAAACCCATCTCTTGTGCCCATAACAAGTGTACTTTAGTCTTGAGATGTTTTACATTTATCATCTTACCTTGTTTTATCTAATCCAAGTAATAACAGTTATATTTTATCTTTTAAATTCATATCATGTAATAATTTTGAGAGACCTTTTGTGATTGATAGAATGGATCCAGATCTTCTAACGGGATGTTGAGAAATTCAGGAGGTGGGTCTCCGAAAATGAATGGCAAGGGCTTTCCTGCCTCCAAATCACTAGCTGGTTTAGGAAGATCGTCTTTGGCTGTCTGTTACAGAGAAAGCACAATCAGGTTATTGATCATATGTGCATTCCACTCAACAGATAGAAGACTATGAGTATGGATTCTACTTCAATGTTCTTGTCCTTCTTCCGTTGGAGCTCCTTCTCCTCAGCCTCATGTCGTTGATGGATTTTCTCCAATGAAGCTGGTGTAAAACGAATGAATACCTCCGCACCAGCAGGGGGCAGCAGTGATGTCATGTTGACAATGCTCAGCTCCACCAAGAATTTCTCCCAGATAAGTTACTTCCTTTAAAGAACTGATGGAAATGGATAAAGACAAATATTTAAAAAACAAAACAAAACAGTTAACGTACAATCAGGTTCTTATGAAGATGTACTGGACCATAAAATTAGATTACTTTATAATTTTCCTATTGCAAATGTTTGTATTAAAATTTGATGAATTTTGCCTCAACTGTCCCTTCTTCGGGTTGCCATTCTTCTCTGGTGAGGCTGCCTTTGGTTACTGCTTTATTCTGCAGTTCAGCATTCTTTCCTCATCAGACACAGAAACAGTGTGTAAAGTGTTGATTTCTGAGACAGTGGTATTCAACCAGATGAGAATACCTCAGAAAATGCTGACCATTACAGGGAAGCAGGAAAACATCCAGGATCAAACCAAGAGTGGTAAAATAATGAAGTAGTGCAATCAGGATGGACTTCCAATGTAACCCTGGAAGAACAATATAAAAAACAAGGTCACAATGTAACACATTGGTTTGGGTTTTATAGTATTATTTGCTAACTGTAAAGGAGGTTTCATCAGCTGCACTTCATCAGGTTGTACCACTACAAATCTAACATGATGAGGATGTGCCACAGTTGGCATGTAAAAATATGCAGAAGTTTACACAGTTTGAGCAAAGGGTAAGGTCTATTAGGTCATAAGAGTAAAAACAATGGTACCTTTTGATTTTAACAAACAAACATCCACTAATAAGAATCTGAAAAATGACCAGGTGATTTTAGAGATCTGATGAGGAGTTCTCTGTCATGCAGGAACAGGTTTGTCTTCCACTGTAGAAACACACCTGCCCAAACGTCATGTTCAATCAAACAACACGGTTAAAAAAATGCATGAAAAATATAATTTAGTAGTTATGTTTTCGGTCAGGCTTGTAGAAATAGTCCAGTTCAGTTCAAGCTACAAGCAACATGACGCCAGGTTCACACTGGATGCGAAGGTGCCGTGAAGTGGCGCAGAACAGAGTGTGCACGGTTTCCTCTTTCACTCGCAAATCACACCAGACGCGTATGTTCCATGACGTTCGACAGGCGCTTCTGCTCAGATGTTATTTAGAGTTTGTTTCCTTTGTCATCATGAAAAAGTAAATAATCTCATAAAAATGTTAACACCAATTTTTCTGTCCAACTGCTCTCTGCTTCTGTCTCATTTATTGTTTTTACACCCAAAACCACATCCCTCACTTCATAGTCAGCCTCTACGTTCATCTCTGTGTGTGTATGTGTGTGTCAGTTTTTTGTGTGTGGGTTTGTGTGTTTATTTTCATCTCTATTTTGTGAATAGTGACGTGATTGATATGAATATGATCGCATTTGTCAGTTGTGGTGTTTTATTGTGAAAATTTTATTATATTTTGAAAATTGACTGGATTTTCTTGTGTGTCTTGGCGTAACTTCTTGCCAGTATTGACGCGAATCACTTGCGGACCAGAAATAGAAATAGACCAGACACCAAAACGCTCCGCTGCACAGCGTGAGCTGGCCACGCTTCTTGTCTGGTGTGAAAAACACCATAGGTTAACAAGGACGCCAAATGGAAGTGAAAATGGCCTTCGTTACGCGCCGCTTTGCGGGGCTTCCACTTTCAGACAGACTGCAGAAGGGTAAGAATGTTTTGAGCTTAGCCTTTACATGCAGTCACAAGGCCCAGTTAAGCTGAATTACTTAATATTACTAAGGTGATGGATCCTAAAATGTGACGTCCCCTCATGTGGACGCATGTCTGAAGAGGTTAAACATGACTGAAGCTGATCTTCTACTGACAATCCAAGGAAAAGTAAATACAGTTATGTTCTTATCAAGACAAACTTATTTTCTTAAAATATTTTGTCGAAAGATATTTGCATATGAATCTTGAGCATTAACAAGATTACGTATTTCTGGTGTGTATTTTGAATACATCTTTGCAAAAACAGTACATGTACAAATATTTTTTGAGTAAAATCTATTTCCCTTCCAATTACAGTTTTGATTATCATTGACTCTCGGGCATCAGAAAATGACGCTCAACAACATTACAGCCAGTTGGGCTCTGCAGGGATCCACATCTCCTGATTCAGTTGGTGGACGGCGATGGAGCGGCCTTTGACCTTTGTTATTGTCAAGCCTTCAAGGATGAACAACTGTTTTTTTCATTCATTTTCTGAACCGCTTTATCCCTTTCGGGGTCACAGGGCTGCGGGAGCCTAACCCGGCTACTCATGAGCGAAGGCAGGGCACACCCCTGGACTGGTCGCCAGTCTGTCGCAGGGGCCACAATCACACACCCATACACACTCACATCCACACCTAGGAACAATTTAGAGTAACCAATTAACCTATGAATGAATGAACAACTTCTGATATACAAACTCACACACACAAAGAGACAAACACAGACACAGTTACACAGACACACACACAGATACACACATACACATCTCTCTATATTAGTTGCCATGACAGAAACAGCTGTTGGGAGTTATCACTTTGACTCAGGGGTCTTATGTTTCTTCGGGTACGATGATGAAGATCCTTCCTGCCCCCTCCCACTTCATTTTTGAAATGGGTCACAGCCCCTCCTTATGATCAGCTGCTGACCTCTACTTCCCTCACTGCAGATTCAAGCCCAAAGCTTTGATCGGTAGTAGTTTTCACATGTGTACCCTATATCAGTGGTCCCCAACCACCGGGTCGTGGACTGGTACCAGTCTGTGGATCGATTGCCACCGGGCCGCAGAAGAAATAAATAATTTTGTTTTGAATCCATAAAATCTTTTTTTTTTTTTGAAAAAACTAAATCTCATCTCATCTCAGATCTCATCTCTACACATTTTCTAATCCTGCTGAAAAACCTCTATGTTCATTTACATCTAATAGTAAATACTTGATCTGATCTATTTTATGGATGTCTCTCCTTGGGTCATTGGGGGTTTATTTTTGCTCTTCTGGTCTTTAGCTCAATTCTCTTTTAGTTTTAAAGGATCAGTAATTTCCTCTCTATTCTGTCTGAAGTTGAAAGTTTGTCCTTCTGACCAATCCCCATGATGACCCTCAGCATTGGCATGCCAGTTACTGCGTAAGGATGGTTGTGTGTTTTTGCTGCCACACACAAATGTTTTAGATACTTTTAACCAGGGAGAGGAAAATTATGTACATACAGATAAAAGTTATTGTGTAACCACTTGGTAATTATTTCAAATTTTATTATTATTATTATGGGATAGAGCCTATGCAGTGGGATGTGGTAAACATTTCCTCCCCACTTAATAATCTAAATGGTCTAGTTATGCAATGGTTTTCCTGTTTCAAGTTGACATGGGGGGGGGGTGTTACTTCTCAAAAGTAACTGACTACTGTAGTTAGTTTCTGAATCAAAATGGCAATGAAATGACTTTACTCATTACCTATTTGAATAAGTAATTTCCTACTTGTAACTTTACTTTTTCCACTCATTTACAAATTCTCAAAGACAGAAAAGCTTCCCACAAACAAGATTCTCTTGTCTTTATTTTTACAGAGCTCATTTGAAAAAGAGATTTTTAATCTCAGTCATATGTCTGTGGTTAAATAATGGTAAATAAATAAAAATAAAATAAAACTAAATTAAAAACTACATTTTTAAAGCAATAACCTTGTTCAAGGTATGAACATGGTTCAAGACAAAATATAACCTGGCTTCATTCGTGCGCTTATGTACCAGTTTCTACGTTTTGTTTTAAATTAATCTTCATTTTCATTTCATCTAACTGAAAGAAAATGTCAGAGCCTACAAAACCTAAGTAATGAAGTAACGAGGGTTTCTATAGTCCAGTAACTATAATTAATTACAGAAATTTGAACTGTAATTCGTTACATTACTCCGTTACTGACAAAAGTAACTAAATTACAGTAATTTGTTACTTTGTAATCTGTTACTCCCAACACTGGCCAGCAGACAAATGTAAATTACTGACTGAACATTTTTAGAGCTCCTGTCAAAGACAAAAGATCTGTTTCTGCAAACCATCTACAGAAGTCTCTGCTAAAGTTAACCACACAGTGGAAAAAACTGTTTTATCTATAATCACTACCTGTTTACCCATAGTTATTGTGCGGATTCAACCTTCTAGCACCACTTCCAACCACCAGAAGGAGCTCTCACCAGAGTTCTGAGCACCTCTGCTCCCTTCCGCACTCCAACTCCCATCAGACTTTGGTCCATGACTCATATCCTCACCAGCTGCTTCGCATCATCTAATTACCCACTCTGTATATATACTCTGAACTTCGAACTCGGCTCCATGATAAGTCTTGTTTTGCAGTGCATATATTTCCGAACGTTACCTTATGTATTTGCCTTCCCGTGTCTGACCCTCGGCTGTTTCTCACAATCCAGCCTAGCTCCTTGTATTTGACTTCTGCCTGGTTCCTGACTAAGTTTCTGCCTTGCCTTTACCTGTTTGTGATTGTTATAAACCGTTTTGCATTTAAAATATATATAAAATAAATGACAGCTATGTTTTTATAGATTCATCATCAACATCCAGAACACAGTGGACAAATTTTTATCTGGTAGTTAAAAAAAAAATGGAAATCTTTAGTACAAATGTTGGTAGAGTGGACATAGTTCATTTTAACCTGATTTGTTTTTCAATGTACCCCAGTATTCTCTTGGTTATGGACGCCATGCTTATTGACTGCAATGGTAAATTATTAACAGTTACCATGTAGTTCCAATATAGATGAGATCTAGATTTTGTGAATGAATCCCATTATCTTTCAGGAGATCCACTCTACCAACAATATACGTACATTTAAGTGTCATAATTACAATAGGGTGATAAATGGAATGTATTATTAGTTTTACAGTTTCATGGAAAATATGGCTCAATCAAAATCAGCCAGTCAGGTCTGGTAATGTTTGTCTCTGTATAAACCAGCTCTGACCAGATAAAGGCACACATTCACTTATTACACACACATCCAAAAACTGTCCAGAACCCAAGAAGCTTCTTCCTCCTGACTGCAATGTGAAACTGTCTCAGCTAAGAGGCTGAGATCAGATCACAAACATACAAATGTCTCACTCTTTTGGCTCTCTGAAAGCTGATGGTAACTTCCTTGACACATAGAGTCTGAAACCTCAGAAATCACACACACACACCAGCTGTGGGTGTAACTGTAGACTGCAGAATGCTGCTGGCCACAGTCAGCTGTTTGCTGCCTGGAATTCACCCCACTCTGAAGTTAGAGAAGGTGATAGAGGAGAAAGTTCATTAATGTCTGTGACTATTTATCTCTTATAGCCAGCAGAGGGAACTAGTCATTTTAAACTTCTGTAAGATCACAAGTAACTTTGTTAGGGTGAGCCCATGAGAAAAAAAACAAGTAAATAAAATTAAAGGAAAGGTGTAGAAGATTGTAGTCAAAGCAGGTGTGTTGTTGGTTTAGACCAAGGGTCTCAAACTGGTGGTCCACGGGCCATTTGCAGCCTCCCAGGTGATATTTTGTGGTCCTCACCTTAAAACGAAAGTGGAGGGTTAGTGTGGCCCACAAATTTTGTCTGAAAGACACTTTTACAATGTTGTGTGCGCAGCTGACAAATCAACCAATCATGGTGGGGTATATGGCTCTTGGGGGAGTGACATTGACCAAGTTGAAGGATGCAAGCAGGGAGACGTTTAGGGCAGTAAAAACCTGACACCCCCTGCCATTTAACATGGGAGCGGATGGAGGTTATCAAGCATTCCCGATAGCAGCCTAATCTCACATGATCTGATCTGATTCAGAGTGCAGACCACATTAACATTTCCTTTGATCTCAGGTATGCGTAATGTTTGCTCTGATCTTGAATGAACAGCGCCCGTTCTAACCACACTTTGAATTCAACTAGGAAAATAAAGGAGTGCGTGACCAGCTACCATATATGCATCTCTTCCAATAGTAGCCTCAGCATTTATTCCAAAAATGTGGCAGCCGGCCCAGCGTTTCTTTGAGAGGGGCGTTTATTAGAGATTGGCGTTTATTCCATCACAGACTGAATGATAATGGTTAATGGGTTCAGTTTGTGGTGAAATTCAGTCCCAAAATGCAGAAAACAGCAGATGAACATTTCAGGATTTCTCGAAATAATGAGAACATTTTATTCTTTTCTAATTAGCACTGGGTGTGAACGTTTCTTTTATCTTTGAAGCATCAATCTCCATATCAAAAATCCTCTTCGCTTTCATTCTGATCATTCTCCTGGAGACGCGCTCACCTTTCCGTCTTTGCTCAGTAATCCTAGTTCAAGCTAGTTCTTCTAATTCGTCGCTCGCTTTCTCTGCACCTCCGCCAGGAAATGATTTGCTTGTTTCTGCAGCCATCTTCTAATATCATCATCTGCTTGCCCCATCTCAGATACATTTTTGTGGTGCATTTTCCTCACCAGATTGTTCTTTGGCGTATGCCACCGCACAAAGTTTAAACGCTAAACTGAATCAGCATTTCTTGGCCATTGCTACATTGGCCAGTACAGACCAGCATCTAGAATAACAAACACCAGTAGGACCTAGCTGTTCTCCCTTACTGATTTTGCGATTTAAAAAGCAAACTTTCAACATTCAACACAGATTTATTTTTAAAAAAAAGTAAAATAGAAACAGTGGGTGAGACAACAATCTTTTCTCAATTACATATAACCAATAAGCAGGATAACAGCAACGGATGAATCGAGCGGTTGACTCGCCCACTGAAAGTCCAGTCTCAATTAAGAAAGAGCAACCAAAAAAGAGCAGTCTTTGTGTCCCACACAAAAAGTAAAAACTTTGTTCCAAATGCCAAAAGAAAAAAGTCTGGAGAAAAGCTCTTCTCCACCTTTAACTTCAATAGCTCCACCTCATGGGCAGGACTCAGTGGGAGATGAGGGTAGGCGGTGTGTGTCTATTGGCGATCCGTGGCTGGTTCAGCAGTGTTTCTCTCTAGATAGAAAAAGGCGGATTGCAAAGTGTCTCTAGAAGCCAGTAATGGTCAATTAAATCAAATGCTTTGGTAAAGTCCAAGAAAATAGTACCAGTGTCTTTATCAAAATTTAAAAACATGTCATTGGTGAATTTTACAGGAGCAGTTTTGGTGGAAAAGTGCTTTATAAACTCAGATTGGATTGAGATTGTTAAAAGAGAGAAAGCTAAAAGTTGGTTAAAGAAAATATTTCAAAGACTTTTACTACACCACTGATAATCAAGATGAGTCTATAAATATTGCAATTTTGAGTATCACCTCCTTTTATGTAATGGAATAAACTTAGCAGATTTCTAATATAAACAATATAAACATGCCGACAGATTTACAAAAATAGAAGCCAAAGGAGAAAGACAAATCAAAAGATGCCCTTTATTTTATCCCAATTAGGAAAAATGTGATTATCTTGTAGCAAAACGGTTTCATATTTTAAAATCAATTTCAGAATGATCTCATTCATAATTTCTTCTAAAATATGAATGCTACTGAGTGCACATGAAACAGAGCAGTTCTACAGCCTTGTTAGCATTTTTTTATGCTTACTGCGTATATTGAGGCCAAGTTCTTCTTTTGTAAAGACACCTCCAGAAAAAAAAACTTCCTTTTAAATTCTTGATGATCAACTTTGCCAATATTGATTGGCCTAATTTTGAACTTTTTCTGTCAATCTGTGTTCTACCACAAAAGTTAATATAAACCTAATTATTTCCATCATTTTGATCAGCAGGAATGAGCAACAAGCACAAATTTTAAAAATAAGATATCATATTGATTTTACCGTCTGGTTATCTTTGAGATTCCAATTCCTCTCAAATGCAGTGTATCAATCAGAGTATTGATTGGAGCACCTATTTCTACAGCTCTGCTGAAAAAGGGACGGTGACTATGACCAACACTGAGCCTTTGGTGCAGCTGTTTGTGATTTCAAAAGGACCCTGGTGTTGAATTCTGCTGTGCACAACAGTGATGGAGACATAGAAACTTATAGGCACGCAAACAGACACACACAAACTCGCAGACGCACAAACTGACAAAAAAAACATACACAAAAAGTAACACACAGACCAACTTACAAAAAGAAAGACACACAGTAACTCTTACACACAAACTTGCAAAGAGAAAAAAACAAGATTATAGAAATTTAAACCCATAATGATACCATCATTTTGCTGACAGGTATGATGACTGGATTTGGCATGGCCAGTCAAACACAGTGGAGCCTCAAGCTACCTGTCAGTGTTGCCAGACACAGTCTTAGTTTTCCAGCCCAAAAGTCATTGAGAAACCGCCAGGTCCCACAAAAACTCCCCAAAAAATTTAACCGTCACTAATTAGCAGTAATTAACAATCCATTATTTATTATTTTTTGATTGAGACTCCAACTTTGAGACATTTTTGATAATATTATATCCACCATTTATTAAAAAAAAATTTTAAAAGAAGGAAAGGGAAGAAACAATAATGATCAAATACAAGTGGTTTATTTGGTTTCAAAGAAAGGAACAGCTTTGGAACAGCTGTGCGTTTCCTGATGTGTGCTCCATTATATTTAATGCTCCCTGTGAGATCAGGGAGCACCCTGTTGCTCAGGAGCAACCAACTACCAGTGCGCTAGACCACCATCATGGGAACACACACACACACACACACACACACACACACACACACACACACACGCATGCACACACACGCATGCACATACACACACACACCGCTTAGGCCCCTGGCCAAGGGCCAAGGGGACAGAGAGCCCACCACGCAGGACACCCAACCTTTCAGGGACCTGTCCCTTCTCCGAGGTGTTACAGACCCAAGCCCCGACCACCCAAGACATACACTGGTGCCCAGACAAGAGGCACGCCACCCCCAGGCAGTCCTGAGCCCCCCTGCTCCCACCTCCAGAAGCGAGGCAAAGCCCCCCATGACCAGCCCACACTGTCTCCCATGATAGTCTGCCCACCAGTCCCACCAAGACCAACAAGGGGGAAGAGACTGAGATCGGCCCCCAACAGGAAGGCAGGACACCAACGACCAGCACGAGCCCGCGACAGGGCACGGGAGCGACGAACGAGAGGACAGGGCTCCAGTTGCTATAACCAACATTTTTGGAGGTAATCCAGGGAATTTTTTACCCAGTGCTCTGATGTGGGAAACCCACCCACACTCCGAGGACACGGTTCCCCCGGCTCAGATGTTATGGACTCCCCCACCACACAGAGAGTGAGCCTTCAGATCAGCAGTACAGGGTTCCCCCAGACACCCCAGATGCCACCACCGCCGGCCCATCCAACTCCGGCCATGGCAGGAGACAGGGTCAGACGTGACCACCAGTCTCTAGGTGTGTTGCTATGCTATTTTGGTGCAGTTAAAATTGGTGGAGTGGAGCAATACAGACCATTCTCCAACACTTGCGTCTGATCACCCAAACATTCCTTCCAAAAGGCCCTACATGTGTGAAATGTGCACTCTGGTGATGAATCTGTAATGTGTGAGCAAAAAGGAGGTGCGTTTAAATTGGTGGCTACCTCCACCAATAGTCCCTACGTGTCTAAAGTAAATTAAAACATGGGGGAGAGGGAGACCCATTTTTTTCCTGCTTTCATTCTTTTTTTTAATTCTTATTTTTTTCCCTCTTAAAATAATTTACTTATTTATTTTAATGAATATTGATTAAACATTAGTTCATCCTCTTGTCAGCCCAGGCTTTGCTAGTGAAATTTTAGTGTAAAAAAAATAGATAACCCATCAGAACCCTGTCCCTCTGCTTCTCTCCAAGCAGGATGCACCAGGTCGAGCAGGCAGTGCACCAAGGGCGCAGAGAACACCAGCCACCTAAGTCAGACAGGCTGTCAGAGAGCAGCAAGGCTAGGCATGCCCCCCAGGACGCAGAGCCAGAACCCCCCACCCGAGCAACCCAGTACCTCCGACTACCCACCAGAGGACCTCCACTGACCACCAACCCCCTCCATCCCCGGCAAAACCGACAGGAGGCACCCAGGTCACAGGTAGGACCCTTGAGGTGCTCCAGCCAGTCCCCCAGAGCCAGAGACAAAGGTGGCCCAGGCCCCTCCCAGGCAAGGATCAGACTCTGGCTGATGGGGCTCCAGACCTCGGCCCAGGTGTACACCCACAGCCCAGAATCTAGACCAGACCACCGCACTACCTGCCAACTGGTCCATAGAAGGGGCACACAGGCCATCCACCCCACTAGGTGGTGGTGCTTGTCATGGGGGACCATGGGGACTGAAGTTCTTCGATACTATGTTTGTTAGAGGCTGACATTAGCTCCATGTTGATATGGTCCAAAAACAGACTCTGGAATTAATACTGATTCTGTTTTTATCCTTCCATTCTACTTGATGGATTGTTTTTTTTTACTCAAACCCTGTTACTCAGTCTCTTAGACAATAATTGAGCAACATTCTAAAGTCCAGATGGCGCTGCAGCTAAGTTGAACACTGATGCCCTTGCCCACATTGTATCAGACATCTTTGTTCTGATGATGTGGATGAGAAACTTGGTGGTGGTGGTGCGGTAGTCTGAACCTCCCAGTCTGGTCTGTGCAGTAACAGTTTTACTAAGAACATCAGTAACTGTCAAACTGCTGGGTCATGAAGGTGGGCAAATCTCTGCTGAAGTCATCAAATGTTCAAGAACTGAACTAAAACCTAACTTTTTGTCTAAGCCTCTCAGGTAAGTGGAATAAAGTGAATGCTGAGTTTGTCCACCTGCTCAGGTAAGAAGGTATGAGTTGGATTCTGTATAGCGGGGTTGAGTAGCTTTTGACAGCAAGCACAGCTGAGGCACAGAGATCAGAAATCAGACCTGTGGAATATGTGTCTATTAAAGTTTTCCTTAATCAGGAGCAGGTGTGACTGGTTTCCAAACTTCCCTGAATGCAGCGTTAATCCATAAGGCTGAGTCCCATTTCCTCTGGCAGAGCATTAACCTTTTACTGACGCTCACTTTCATGCACCGAGCTAATTTAAACTGTTGCAGTTGTTAATATCTGATCCCTGATCAGCTTCTCCAGCAGTCAGCTGCCCTATAAATACTGAGCATGTTCATGAGGAGACATAGGCTCTGCCTTATAAAACCCCACTTGAGGCTCATGGTTGCACCTTCAACTATTAAAAGTCAGTCACATGCAGGCTGGGATCCTGCAGCTCCGTAACCTCCGCCGCCCTAACTGAGGATACAAACTGTCAGCTGCAGCAGAACCCCACCTCCCCACTGCATGGAAATGTGACACCTGGGAAACTGCGTTGAAGGTGACACAGCAACACAGGTGTTTGTCTGAGCACAGCTGACCCACAGCTTTATCCAAAAGAAAACTGTAAAACGCAGAAACATCCTCATCAAGCCACTCCTGACTCTGTTCTCTTCACATCACACTGGAGCTTCCTGCCCAGTTCAAGTCTGAGGTTTGGAGAAGTGAACCTACAGAGCAGCTAGGTTTGCTTCATGCTGCAGTTTAGTTTTTGACAACAGTTCAAACATGCATTTCATTTTCCTTTAAAACATTTTCATAGAACCAAACCTCTGAAACGGATCGGTCCCAAAGTCAGGCCCTCAGTGCTGAAGTTCAAACATTCTGAACTCTTACCTGCTTTTGCCCAGTCGATACCCAGAGCTCTGGTTTGTCTGTCTCCACTCTGTCCGTGTGCCCTCCTCCATCCAGCCGTTCCTTCTGGAGTGAAACGGGAGAGGTAAGGTAGTGTGTCATCACGCTCGCACTCATGCGCACACAGAAACATGCTCATTACTTCTATAAGATCTTCTCAACTTATTTGCTTTTGATAGTCCTCCAAGAAGATGCAGTAGAGTCTTTGGATGAATGATCCAAAGAGGCCTTCAGAACTTTGTGGCACTAATCAAAGCAACCAGTAGTCACGTGATGCTAATTATTGTGCCACAAAATGGTTTATAAATTGTATCTTATTTATGTGTTTATTTATTTATTTCCAACAACCACAGAAAAATCTTAAAGGGCTGAACAGTAAGACAGTAAAAAGAAAAGGGACAAGAAAGCAAAGTACTAAAACTGAAGAACGGAATAGAACTTTATTGATCCCACAGCAGGAAAGCGTAATTAATGTATCTTTAAAAAATGAAACAAATAATAAAAAACATGAACTAATATAAAACCTGTGTCCAGTGTCTATGAGGCGTTGTAGAGTCTAATAGCTAACAGGAAGAAAGGTGGGTGAAAACGTTTGTTCCTGGTCTTCTAGCTATGGTCTCTTGAAGAGGTTGGGGAGAACTGTTGGAGATGGATTTCAGTTTCTGAAACATCCTTTTCTCACCCACCACAGCCAAAGACGCAAGGGTGGTGTTTCTCAACGTTTTTGTGACACCAGTCAACCCCTGAGGATTTCACTATTAACCCCCCCCAACAAAGAAACTTTACTTGAATGCAGAGCGAATGTATTAATACTATTAAATTGAACTAGAAAATTTGCATTTCCTGAGGAAATACGTTTTATTGCGTAATTGCAGAAGGTGGATGTTTTCAATTGCTTGTTTGCATAACTTTTAGCAGAAGAAGCTGAATTTTACCACTAGTTGCAGAAAACATTGCAGAAGACAGCAATATGGTCCATAAATGGCAAAAATGTGAATAACAGAAAAGCCATAAATGGCAGAAAAACTGTTTGTTGCAGAAAATTGCAGAAGGAAGAAAAATTGACTATAAATGGCAAAAAACATAATGAAAAAAAACAATAGCATCCTGAAAATACTAAAAGCACCTGCACTGGGAGCATGACTTGGCAGAATCTGCATTTTAATGTTAGCTCTGAACAAATGACCGCCATTCGTCAACCGTACGTCTGATCAGAATAATTATTTCAGTTTTACAAAGCACAAGAGTACAGAAGTCCATTGATGTACATCTTATTTATGTCAAGTTTAAAGTCTTTATGCGAATTCAATCAGAAGTGTCACTAAAAAGTTGATCTTTTGATGAGCTAAAAACCCCATGTTATCCTATGGCAAAGCAGCTTTTTGAACTACCTCCAAACAAATGTTCATATCTTTAAAAGTCTTTCACTTATCAGAAATGCTGAACCCTTGTGAGTACCATTAGGCTTTGGGCTACAGTTTGGAATAGTTTCATGTTTTTAGGTTTTACTATGTTCTCACAATCACGATTTGAAAACATAATTTGGTTGTAGACACAGCTGAATGATTTATAATGGACAGGAATAGGAGAGCACATACTTTGTATCACTCTAACATCTGTAGGGGAAACAGTGTTTGCCCCATGACTTTCTGGGTGATTTCAGAAACTAGAGAGATTTTCCTACGTTTTCCTGAAAATGTCGACAAACGGTGGCTGAGTTATAGCGATTTGTTTGTAAAAGTTTTGTCGTAAAAACATGGCTCAGCCCATTCTGAGTGATGACATCACTCACTCTAGATGCTTCTAAAATCTGTCTAAAGTCCCAAATTGCCTCATTTCAAACAGCTGTAGTTCAAAAACTACATGAAATATCCAAAAGAAAAGTAATACCTGTAAAGCCCAATTCTTCCATTACATTTTAAAGTTTGAATGGTGTCTGTACCTGAAAGATTGTAGGAGAAACATTTCAAAAGCAGTAAAGTTGAAGCACTGTCTCCATTATGTTTGAAATTAAAACAACTTTAGAAATGTCAAAAAGTATAAATATTTTCAGAATAAAAAAAAAACAGAATAGTCCACAAAAATCAGAACAAGAACATGTTTTCAAGAATAGCATAAAGTATGCAGAAGTTAGGATTGCAGAAAGTTTGGAGTTGCCAAGAGTCTTCCCCATTCATTTCTATGGCAAAAATTGCTGGAATTTTGTAGAATTGCAGAAATGCCATAAGTTGCAGAAGAAATTGCAGAAGAGAGCAACAATGTCAATAATAAGCAGAACATTTTGATACTTGAATGGCAGAAATTGTATGAAGTATGCAGAAAATATTGACGACCGAAAAACGAACGAAAGAAAGAAAATAATGCTAATAATAATAAAAATAATATAACAGAATAACGGAAGGGGCATCAAATATCAAACTCTGGCAAAAGTCGTCTGCCTATTGATGTTATGAATATTATGCAGACAGGCTCAGTGTGTGGGAATCACCTGTTAAGATATACATACTTAAAGGGTTCCTCGTAGCCTACTGTTTGTCTTTCTCGTAATTTGTACATTTTTCTTTTGTCTGTTCTCCTGTCCCTGCACTAATCCCTTATACGTTTGCAAAAGACACGTTCCACATGCAACTTCATGTTGCACACCTTTTGACTACTTGTAGTGATCAAGTGACCGAAATGTAACCGAGAGCATCTCGTCATCTTCAAAATGATGAGATGAAAAAAAAGATTTTTTTTTTTTTTTTGGTAAAAAAAGATTTTTCAGAATAAAAGATTGTTCAGACATGGCCCAGTGGTTAGGGACCACTGCTGTAGGGGACATCCTAGAACAGATTTCTGCACCAATTTGTTTTTTCTCTAACTGTTCCTGTCAGTGCGTCCACCCCCAAGCAACACACTCTGTAGAAAAGGGCAGATTCAACAATGCCATCAGAAAAAGTCCAAACTCCGAAGGACCTCAGTCTCATCTATGTTAGTGGTCCAGTCTATCATTGAGATGAACACCCAGGTAAGAGTCCACTGTCTCAGTCTTTTCCCTGGATGTTCACCAATGAAAGAAGAGGTGACTTCCTTCTGAAGTTGATGATCATTTCCTTGGTCTTGCTTTCATTTATTTGGAGCATGTTGTTTACACATTAGCAGACAAAATCTTCAGTGATGCTCCTGTTACTCCTGATCATCTTCATCGGTCACACATCTAACGATGGCAATATCATCCAAAAACCTCTGCAGGTGTCAGTGGACGGTATTGTAGATGACGTCGGATGTTCACAGGCTGAAGAGAAAGGGTAAAAGGACAGTGCCCTGAGGAGCCCCTGTGCTGCAGACTACCTCATCAGACGTATAGTTGCGGAGCCTAACATACTGTGGTGTTGGTGATCATGTTGCTGATTGACTCCAGCTGCCTCCAGTTGGTGTTGAAAAAATACAAAACTGAAATCAAATAGCCACAAGCGTTACAGCAAGTTCTATGGCCCATCTTCACGGACCCCTCCTGACACGCCCTCAGTGGCTGTATGACTACAACACTCCCCTCGCCCTCTGACCCTGCCACCCTGGTCAGAGTTCCACTTAAATTCATGAAAAAAAAACTCTTCTTTTAAACATGGCAGCTTTTCATTTAGTTTTGTCAACATATCAACTATTTTATGTTTTGCCACCTTGGGGTGACGAACAGGTGAATGTAATGTTTGGAAGAGACTAGAAAAGTAAACTTTTGGTTTTCCTTGTGAACAAAGGTTTTTTGTTAGCCACGCCCACATTCCTAAGATGTTCAGATTGCATGTCATAAAATTATGTTCAGCTTGAGTCAATTACATTTTCAAAATATTCTGGTAAAAATGTGCCAGTAACAGAAGTACACCACCTTCGTGAGCTCACCATGCTAACGCTGCTTAAAATCCAACATTTTTACCAAGTAACTTTCCAATGATGCTCGAGGAGTGAGGAAGCAATAGACTGAAAAACATAGGAGGTTTTTAAATGTGCAAAAGGAACTAAAGGTAGTTATTAAAATTCAAGATGGTGACCACTTCGCAAGGTCAAAGTTCATCAAAACTCTTTTTGTGCTGGTAGACTTAACCTGGTGGCATGTGTGAAATTTTGTGAACATTACTTGAACAAGTTTTCCTTCCTACATTGTGGTAAAATGTGACAATCGTCAAATTTCACACTTTTCTACATCAAAGTCGTAGGTCAGCAGGCCATCCATCCCATATTAATTTCAAAACTTCCTTTGGATATCCCCGAAGGTCACAGTTTTGAGATCAAGATTGCCTAAGTTGCAAGAAAGATGTGAAGTGTTAAAAATAAAACTTCATAATTTGCAAATGAAATATCAAATATTTGCTTTCAAAGACATTTTTGTTTCAAAAGAAATTATTTTTATTTTGAAAAATATTTTTGCATTTGTAACACAAACGTTTTCAGATGCATTGTCTCATTTTGTTTACTTCCTATCTTTGTTTTTGTGTTCGTTAGTTTCAGTTTAGTGTGACATGTGCCACCAAACAGTTTGCTGATTGGTCTAGATTGGGTGGGTGGAGCGTGTCTGCAGTATTACTGCAAGAAAGCAAGATGCTGATATACAGCCATAAGAAACAAACATTTTTTCTGCACTTTAATGTTCCGGGTGAATACTCACATCTGATTGGCTGCTGGGTGTTGACACATTAAAAAATTGTTTTTTTTTTTTTTAATTTAACCTTTATTTAACCAGGAAGTCCCACTGAGATTTAAAAAAACAACCTCTTTTACAAGTTACGGTCACATGGCCCAAATGTTCTATATCACTGCGCAGGCTTCTTTAAAAAAATGTTTCCTTCATGATGTGGATAAAAACAAGCAGTAAGAGGTGAAAGTTCTCTCTGAACTGATGCTTTATTGAACTTATTGTGACAATCAGCATATATATCCCTTTCCTTTGCTGCTGCAGTCGAGGTCTGACAGCTCAGGGACGTGTTCCCGTTTTACAGTGACAACGGGCCACACCACCACGACTATCGACTCCTCTCCAGTACCCTGGCATAGTCTTTCCCAGGGAGGCTGAAGAGTGTGATTCCCTTGTAATTGGAACACACTCTCCGGTCCCCCTTCTTGAAAAGGGGAACCACCACCCCTGTCTGCCAGTCCAGTGGTAAAGTTTCCAACTGCCAAGCGATGTTGCAGTGACGTGTCAGTCGAGACACTCTTACATCCAGAGACTTGAAGTACTCTGCGCAAACCTCAAAAACTCGGTCCTGGGAGGAGTTCGGTGAGGCCATGGAGAAGGTTTATCGATTGGCCTCAAAGAGGCCACCATCTGGCGCCTCAGGAGGGGAAAGCAGTTTTCTGTAGGCACCGTTTTCAGTGCAGGTGGGGAGCTGCTGACTTCAAGTGGGGACATTGTCATGCAGAGGAAGGAATACTTCGAGGATCTCCTAAATCACGCTGACATGCCTTCTCGTGCAGAAGCAGAGGCTGAGGACTTTTGGGTGGGGCTGTCCAAGCTGAAGTCACTGAGGTAGTACATCGAGGTTGACACCAAGGTAGTCAACAAGCTTCTCTGTGGTCAGCCCCCAGGAGTGGATGAGATCCGTCCTGAGTACTTCAAGTCTCTGGATGCTGTGGGAGTGTGTTGGCTGACACATCTCTGCAACATTGCATGGCAGTCAGGAACTGTACCACTGGGCTGGCAGACAAGAAGTCTGTGTACTTTCATTTGTTGGGACTTACATAAACATGACAGCACATCTTTTGTTCGATTCATGCAAATATCAAAGTAATTCCAAGGGTTCCAAAGGGTTAGTTTTTCTTGCAACTTTTTTTGTGACAATGAACTCCCCGAATACTTGCACAAGTGTGTCCTCAGCTGCTCAGCTCTGAGTCATGATCCCCGCCAGCTCTCTGAACCTGTTTGGACTAGCTGGGTTGGCAGCAAGACATAAAGCTCAGTCTTTTAAGCTCAGACAGTTTCACCACAGTCAAACCTTGGATGCTGTTTCACTTCTAAGACCTGAACCAAAGGAAAGGATAAAGAGGCTTGACAGTTCCAGATGTGGACCTCTGGCTGTGCAGTTACTGGTTCAAATACTCAAATGAGCAAATTTAAACCCTGAGTGTGCAGTTTTTTGTCAGTTTAGTTTTGTGTTCTTGATTTGTTTTAGGAAAGCTATGCATTAAATTGTTCTGCTTAGGTTCTGTTAATTTTTTACTCAGTGTTTCAGTTTTTAATCATCACAGCTGCTTTCTGTCAGTCTATTGATCCTCGCTGTATTCAAATATGATGGCACACCCATGGCAGGTCACCTACAATCTAGTTCTTGGGCCCCAGCCTGTTCTATCAGTAAAGAAACCTGTCTTTACTCTGCCCAATATGGGGACTACTTCCTGTTTTTATGCCACTTAAAAAGCATCTTAACTAAGGTGTTAGCTGAGGTTTTGCATCACCTAAGGTTAATCACATTATCACTGCATCAGTTAAAGTTCTGTATCAAATGAGTTTGTGTATTAGCTGAAGTTCTGCATCAGTTAAGTTTTTGAATCAACTGAGGTTATGCATCAGCTGAGGTTCTTTATTAGCTAAAGTTCTGTGTCAGCTGAGGTTCAGAATTAGTTGAGGATTCTGCTTTAGTTGAGGTTCTGCATCAGCTGAGGTACTGTAACAGCCTATAAGTTGTTCCAATAAGCTTTGTCCCCCTATCTTCATTACATCCATTTTCATTTGCCAATGCTTTATTTTATTTTGTTCATCATGACTTTGTTTGGTGCAGTTCAGTTCACACGTTGTCCTTCTTTTCCACTCCCCAACAAGGGAGCAGTAGAGAGTTCGATTCCAGGTGGATCGTCTGTGTTCCCGTCTTTGGCCGTGACCTCTCCTCTCGCTCTTCCCGCTCCTGTCTTTGGCCGTGACCTCGCCTTTGGCTCTTCCCGCTCCTGTCTTTGGCTGTGACCTCGCCTTTGGCTCTTCCCGCTCCTGTCTTTGGCCGTGACCTCGCCTTTGGCTCTTCCCGCTCCCGTCTTTGGCCGTGACCTCGCCTTTGGCTCTTCCCGCTCCCGTCTTTGGCCGTGACCTCGCCTTTGGCTCTTCCCGCTCCCGTCTTTGGCCGTGACCTCGCCTTTGGCTCTTCCCGCTCCCGTCTTTGGCCGTGACCTCACCTTTGGCTCCTGTCTTTGGCCGTGACCTCGCCTTTGGCCCCTCCCGCTCCTGTCTTTGGCCGTGACCTCGCCTTTGGCTCTTCCCGCTCCTGTCTTTGGCCGTGACCTCGCCTTTGGCTCTTCCTGTCTTTGGCCGTGACCTCGCCTTTGGCTCTTCCCGCTCCCGTCTTTGGCCGTGACCTCGCCTTTGGCTCTTCCCGCTCCCGTCTTTGGCCGTGACCTCGCCTTTGGCCCTCCCGCTCCTGTCTTTGGCCGTGACCTCGCCTTTGGCTCCTGTCTTTGGCCGTGACCTCGCCTTTGGCTCTTCCCTCCTGTCTTTGGCCGTGACCTCGCCTTTGGCTCTTCCCGCTCCTGTCTTTGGCCGTGACCTCGCCTTTGGCTCTTCCCGCTCCCGTCTTTGGCCGTGACCTCGCCTTTGGCTCTTCCCGCTCCCGTCTTTGGCCGTGACCTCGCCTTTGGCTCTTCCCGCTCCTGTCTTTGGCCGTGACCTCGCCTTTGGCTCTTCCCGCTCCTGTCTTTGGCCGCGACCTCGCCTTTGACTCTTCTTTTTTTTTTTAAATGAGTTTTTCCTCACTGAGAAGGACGGTGTAAGGACAGAGATGTTTGTTCAGCTTAGTCTTTAACAACCAGCTACTGTTTACATTTACATGTCTTAACTTTTTGTTCTTGCAATATACAGATGTCAGTCCAATGAGACGGCTATGGCTGTGATATTGGGCAACAGAAATAAAATTGAATTGACTTGAAAAATTGGATGTCCACATGAAGGAGGGATCCTCTCCCAAGACAGACAGGCGACATGCTCGAACGTTAAAGAAGAACTACTGTATCTAACTCTACAACTACATGTATGAATTGTGTAGCAGATAGGCTTCATCCAGATGAAACTGGGGGACAGCTGGGGGTGCGAGACGAGCCAGAGGCGAGGTCCACGACCAAAAACAGGAGCACAGACGATCTCACCTGTAATTTTTCTTTCCCACTCCCCAGGCCAACATATGAATCACACTCCAACAAACAGAGGCATGATGAACTAAATAAAAAATAATAATACTGGGTAAATTATTAAGAATAGAGGTGAGAAGTAATAGGGGAAAAATTATTTGCTTTTATTGAAAAGCATTTATATTCATTAATCATACTTGTAGCAGGGTGTTAAAGCAGTATTATTTACTACATTATAATAAAGAAATACTGTTGATATTCTGGAGAATTGAAGCAAGTCTTTCAGCATGGCCCTCCACAGTCATTTCTGGTTCTCATATGGTCCCTTGGAAAAATTAATTGCCCACCCTGATCTAGACTGTCTGTTTGTTTTCAGACGGACACACCTGCAACAGGTGAGGCAGAAACCTCACAGCGAGCAGGCTGATCATCCCTACCTCACTAACAAGCACAGACAAGGCCAAACTACCTGACGACTCAGGAGGAATGTTGGTGATTAAGCTGCTGCAACCACAAGAGAAACATTGACAGCAATAATATCTATAGTTTGTCATTGATCACGTCACCTTCTCAAAAAGAGCTTCCTCCACCATGTGGTATTCCTCTTCTGGGTCTTCTGTAGTCTGCTGGTCTTCAAGAACCGTTTAAGGACTTCATGCTGTGTTGACAGGAAACATGATGGTAAAATCCCACAATGACAACAAAAAAACACAAATGCAATTTTTACTGCAGTTGACACCAAGAAGGCCGAGTACTCTGAACTGCTGTTTGGCCCGTAAACCGAACCCACAGTCAAAGAGACCTGTCCCCCACTAGAATGCGAAGTGACACAACTCTCTCGTCGACCTGGGTGAACTCCAACGCTGGGTGGCTGAGCTGGGGGCTCATGAGTAAGTCCACACCAGCCCACTGCCTCTCACCATGTGCAACTTCAGAATGGTAGAGAGCCCAACCCCACTCAAGTGACTGAGTTTCAGAGCTCAGACTGTGTGTGGAGGTGAGCCCAACTATATCTAGCCAGTATCTCACAATCTCCCACACAAGATCAGGCTCCTTCCCTCCCAAAGAGGTGATGTTCCAAGTCCCAAAAGCCAAGTTTCATGATGTAAATGTGGGCTGTTGAGGCACCCACCTTAGACTGGCACCCAATCGCTCTCCTGGAGGTGGTTGGCCAATGAGGGAGTGATCCCATGTTAAACATTTCTTTGGTATATGGCTCAGAATGACAACAAACAGATAAACCACTAAACATTGACGTGATGACAGAACATACATTCTTTACTTCTAAACCTCTGCCTAACAGTCAAAGACAAGCATTACATGACACTTTGCAAGTCATACACTAGTCACATTTTCAACATAACCACATCAAATTTGCATAATGTTTATTTCTATGCACTCTGTAGTAGGTTTTCTTTTAGAATTTAGAACATGGTTTCACACAAGTGAAAAATTGACTTTTGCTAAGATGTGAATGAAATAGATAGTACCCTAGTTTTTTCAAACTTTGAAAGCATTACAGAACAGCATACATATAATATCAGGCCCTGTTTTGTGAGTATGGCTGTGATGCAGACACAGGCTAGAAAAAAATTATTTATTTCTTTGCTATTTTATTTACCAAACCTGCTTAATCCCTGGACAGTTAGCCCGCCTGTCACAGGGCCACACAGACAGTCACATCAAGCGGTTATTCTTAGGAACATCAATGTACCCATGAAACATGTTTCTTGACTGTGGGAGTAAGCCAGAGAAAATCCACACATTTAACTTGGAGAACATGTAAACCACACACAGAAAGGTACCAGCTGGGATTTGAACCAGGACCTCCTTCTTATGCAGAATGCACAACAACTGTGCAGTTGGTATGCACTTTAATTTCTCATCAGCTGATGAAGATTCTCATTCTTCCAGGGGACGTTGAGTCATGGCACCTGGGCTCATTGTCTTTTTTTCTTGAAACCTTTCACTACTCAGCTAAGAATCTTCATTCCTTCTTCGCTTTGCACAATATTTGGTCCTTAAAATAGGGTTCTACAGCCATAGTTCTATGGATTCAACAAATACAATTTGTTTAGCAAATCAATTAAATTTTTCTTGCATGAAGTCAAGTATGCACACAATTTAGATGCCCACATAGGTGCAGAAAGTTAACATTTAGTTAACATCAAAGTTAACATTCAGATCAAAATGTAATCTGATTTGTCATGGGTGGGGAGGGGTGTGGCCAAAAAAAAAATCATCTTTGATGCTGACATAAAACAAATCAACAATCCTGTCTCTGTAATAAGAGCAGTTCACAGACTGACGCATACTGGGGAGATCAAAAATTGGGCACCCCAGGTAAAATGTTCTATTATTGTGCATAAATAACCCAAGGAAAGATTGAAAAATCTCCTAAAGGCATCAGTTTACAGATGAGACATTATTTTATATGTCAAAAACATTATATTTCTAATTTTATTTGTATTTATTTGCATCAGTTACCCTTTCAAAGTAACAGAAAACAAAATAATGTTGTGTGCAAAAGTTTGGGCACCCTGCAGAATTTATAGTATGCACTGCCGCCACTGCCAAAAAGCTGAAACCTGTTATGTGGTTGTTTGTTTGTTTACTGATGTCTGTTTTGTGGATGTTTACTGTGTAAAGTGTGTTTCAAGCTCTGTTTTAAGATGCTTTATTTTCTTTTCAGTTCAACTAAACATAGAAAAATCAATTATAAAAAACTAAAACATAAATTATGACACCTGACAGTGTCATGGATTGTTCACAATCATGGTTTACAAAGACCAGGTGATTTTAATCTGAAAGATTGGAAATAATCTGAGTCATCTGACCTCGTCCAAACAATCACTATTGTATTCTGTGTGTATTCTGGCGTTTAAATGTCCACTGATAATGATTAACAGCTGTGCAAGAAGGAGCCAGTTGTGGCTGATGGGAGTTGTAGTGGGGAAACTGAGGAGTCAGTACTCAGACGAGAGCTCCCTCTGGCAGCTGGAGACTTGAGTTGTGGGCTGAACTGTGACAGCAACTGGTGATGCATTTAACTCTTGGAGATCTCCAAATTAGTTGACATATTTATTCCCGTGTGTGCTTCAGACTGATCTAAAATATTACATTTTTACATTTGAACGATTCAAAATCTTTTTTCATTCCCAATAGTGTCATCGTTGTTTTATTTATGCTGTGGTTTCCCAAAACTGTTTATTGACTATTTTTCAACAGTTTACTCACTCTTCACTGTCTTATTGACTTTTGATTTGACTGTTATGTGGTTGTTTGTTTACCGATTTCTGTTTTGTGGATGTTTACAGTGTAGAGTGTGTTTCAAGCTCTTTTTTAAGATGCTTTATTTTCTTTTCAGTTCAACTAAACATAGAAAAATCAATTATAAAAAACTAAAACATAAATTATATAAATAGTAAAACTTTAAAATAAATAACGAGTAATAAATACAAATAAATAATATTTGGTCAAAGTTCTTGTTACATTAAGATGTGCTCAAATGTCTTCAAAAAAACTTTTAAAAACACCTTTAAGAATACAGTAAAGAGCAGCACTGGAAAGCTCTGTGGGCGTGGTTGTATATGATCAGACGGTGGTCAGGTCTGGTCATTGCATCCATGGTCATTTGAAGCACTTCTGGTGTTTCCGCAGGGAAGACATCAGTAGCCGGGACAAATCTCTCCTCAGTGCCTCCCAGCCACAGGGGGCACTATCCTATAAATACAGAGATGCTCTTAGTCCCTAAAGCCTTATTTCCACTGAGGGGTCCAGTACGGTAAAATCTGGTCTGATATTTTAAGCATTTCCACTGTAAAATGGACCCAGTAAACAGTACCAAACCATTCCTCTTGGGGGACCCCATCGGTTGTTGATCCATAGAAAAGTAGAACAGAATGGTTGGGAGAACAATGATTGGCAGAAAGGGATGAAGACTAGAAAGTGTTTATGACTTATAGAAAGCACCAATATAGCTCTCATAAGCTTGCGCTCATAAGGTAAAGTTTTTTGCTCTATAGAGCGTTACTCCTCTTAGCTGCCCACAATCTTCTTTCAAACAACATTAAATTCCTGTTCTACATAATGTCCCAAAAGTAAAGCAATAAAAGGAGAAGCTGTTGGATGACTTCCAATGTTGTTGCTTTTCTAGTCGTCGCACTACAATGACAAGCTAGCGGTCTACACCACATATGCGCAATGAAAACCAACCGCTCAGTGGAAGTGAGGCTTAACTGAGTGGAAACGCTTACCAGAATTAACTGGACCTTACTGTACCACACTGTACCACTCCTTACCAGACCATTCAGTGTAAATGAGGCATTGCAGTCACCATTTTTAAACCAAGAGAACAGTTTCAATACTTTAAGAACATTTTACCAGATGACATTTAGGCAGAACTCAGTTCCACCTTCACCTTCTCAGTCAACAGTAACAACATGTTTCTGTGTTGATCCTGAAACTTCCTGTTATACAGACTTGAAGGTGTACCATCACTCTACTGGGTACTCTGGACTCCTTCTACTAGTCAACTGCTCTGTGTTATTGTGTGTGTGTGAATGTATTATGTTTTGTCTGAGTGTGTGTACTTGTACACACCTGCTGCTCCACTACAGCAGTCATGTTGCTGAAGTATACTGATAAAACCCCTGAGGCCTCCGTGGTGTTCAGCTGTGAATGGGCAGATGAGTAAACAGCTGGATCTCAGGATTAGGCTCAGGTAAGGACCGGTTCTGTTACTTACACAGGGGTGCTCTTCTACCAGCCGATACTGAAGGTTCAGGTAATGCTCCAGCTTTTGGGTGTTCCATGTGAGTCCACCTTCTCCTCCAGGTAAGTCATACTCTGCAAACATCTCCCCTGCTCTTTGCAGAAACTGGTACACCGCTAACAACATCCAGCGACACTACAAAGAGCCCAGAGTCCTGCAGTCAATCCCTGCTCTGTGATGCATTCAAGAACCAGGAGAGGTCAGAAGGTTACCTGACTGGCTGAAGCAGAGAGGGCAGAGTCAGGAAACCGCACCTGGCTGTTGATGGGATAGCAGTGGACAGGAAAGGGCTCCCCCTGCAAGACATTGGTCAGGACATGGAGCCATGCAGTGGGGGGGTCCTTTACTAACCCCTGCTGTGATTCAAGGTCAACACCAAGAAGGTGCAGAACCACCGGTTCAGGGTCAGTCTGACGTCCCTAATACTTCCCAACAAGGGGAGCCAGGTATGAATGTGTGTGTGTGCATGTTTGTTCCTGTTATCCTATCCTATCAATTCAATTATATTCTGTGAAATCATTATATAATACTAAGCCTGTCCAGTCCTGCTGGTCTAAAAGTGATGTTGATCAAAGCTCTCATACCCTTCATTATCAAATTCATAATGTCCCCCTTAGTTGAACATACCAGTATTGACCTCTTGAGGCCAAAGCTAGTATTTGAGTTAACCTCTACACAAACGCACAATCAAAGGGCAGCTGTTAAGCAGAATTAACTACTGTGGGGTAGAACCCAGAATGTGATGTACACACATGGTCACCGCATGTGGACATTTTTATTTATTTCTTTAAAACTCTGTTCATTTACATACATAAAACATTAAATATTATTATAATTTCCTTTAAGTGCAGTAATTACATTTAATTATGTCGAAAATGTCTTCATTAATATCTTTAGTTAGGATTTTTAATTTTACGAGCATTGACGTTTTCTCAGGATGTATTTGTTTTCTTTTATTAAGGTCACAAAATAAAAGGGCAGCATTCAGAAATGCTGAAGTAACCCCAGAATCAATGCAAAGTGAATGACATCACACAGGTGATCCAGATTTTTAAAGTGAAGCTATGAAGACAAACCGAAAGCATTCAGTCTACTGCAACGGGAACATTTAATTTAATGTTTAACAAAGGTCAACATGTTTAATTGTTTGCTTATTGTTCTTTATTATCTTGTGATTTTTATTTGACATGTTTGTCTCATATGTTTCTGTCTAGGCCTGCATCTTTCTGGGGTGAGTGGACTTAATACCAAGACAATCCAACATTTTTAAGGCAGAAAAATGTTTAAATGTGAAATTTGTAGATGACTCCTGCTGAAGTGTGATTTAATACAAAAAGAAAGTTTTACATATTTGAGGGTCCTGTGTCTTCTTTTTTTCACACTGATGTTTAATGCAAGAAAAATAAAAGGAAATATGGGTCAAAGTCAGATTTCTACAATATGGACTTACTTTCCAAGCAGATTCAAGTATTCAAAACATCACAAGCATTAACCACTGACAATTCTGTGCATTTTTTCCTTCATTTAAAGGATGTAGGGACTTCTTTAAACAGTCACCTGACATGATGGCTGTCTTCCACAGAGCAAAGGTGTGATGGACTTGTTTATCAATCATGTCAAATAAAAAATAATTCAAATTAAAAATAAGAGGAAAACATTTTTGTGAACAATGCCATGGTTACAAAGCATCTATGATAATGCTGTCTATTTATACATTTTTAAGAACCTGATAAATTATCCTAAAGAGTACATTTCAGTTTGTCTATGTGTGTATGTTTGTGTCAGTCTGTGCGTGTGCATCATCTGCTTGTGGTAGAGGTCATACCTGCCCCCCCGTGTCCTGGATCTGACTGCCCGGTGGGCTCTGAAACTTACCAGGTCATGAAGCAGGTGAATGCTGGTCTCAACCCACTTTTTGGGCAGTTTGCATGTTGGTCTGGAAACCAGGAGCATCTGAAGGCAGCAGAGCTGCAGGAGCATGAAGAGCAGCGAAGAGGGTCCCATGTCTCCAGGTCGGGTCCAGAATCCTGCAGCTGGTTGGGTCTTTTATAGATGTGATCAGTCAGTCTCAGATGAGCTCAGGTGCTCTGAAGGAAAAAGTATCCAATCAGTTAACAGAGTCATGAGTCTGGTAAGTCATGTAGCCGAAGGAACAGAAAGCTGGACCTAAACCAAGACTGGCTGAGTCATGCAAGTCTGTTCAGGTCCCAAGGAGTTCAGGTAAGTTTAGTCAAAAGTTCTTTGTGTTCAGACAGATGTTTGTGCATCAACAGAGACCAAACACCTACATCTGTGTTTGCTGAGACGAAACAGTTTTCTTTCGGCACATCCTTCACAAACTCCAATCGTACTATAGAAACCATGTTCTACAATGCACACTGAGAATGTTCCCTAGCAGAGTAAGCCTTCCTGTTCATTTCATATCTGCTCAGGTTTTATAAGAAGTGCTGATGCATCTGCATGCTCACAAGTGACAGTTGTGGACCTTGATGCCCAAACCAGGTTCTCAGCAGTCATCAAGTCATCAAGATCCTCTGAAACTGGAAATGACATCACAGACGGACAAATGTCTGCAGACCTGCTAGTTTATCTTGATTCCTTTTCGTCATAGTCCTCGTTCTGTTTGTTGTTACGGCAAGCAGGAAGGCGCAGGAACAATGATTTGATCAGCAACCGCACGATGGGTTTTAGAGGGTGAGAACGTCAGCATCTTCTGTTAGCTGCTGGGACCGAACAAAACCTGATGTTCAGCTCTGAATCAGAGCCGCGCTCCGGTTCAGCTCTGAATCAGAGCCGCGCTCCGGTTCAGCTCTGAATCAGAGCCGCGCTCCGGTTCAGCTCTGAATCAGAGCCGCGCTCCGGTTCAGCTCTGAATTAGAGCCGCGCTCCTGACAGTGAGCACACACTGACTCATCGTAATCGCTGATTCCACGACCTCTGGAAAACATGACACTAACCTGCAGCTTCTCTGAAGTTTGCAGCTCGGCTTTCCATCGCTATCCTAACGGGTCAGCCAACATAATAAACCAGCGGTTGAGAATCTGGTCACCATGATTCTGATTCAAAAGCCATCGGATCCCCGCCGTAGCAAGTCTGTTTCTACTTTGTTCTGACTTAGCTCTCAGTTGGACTCAAAGTCCAAATGGCAGAAATTTTAAAAAGGGACCAGAACATTTCAGTCTTTTTCAACAGCACACAAACAACTTGGCCCCAAGAAGAACACTCCACTCACCAGTGCTGAAGCCATAGATAGTGGTGCTGGTTCTGCTGGTCCAAGTGGCTGTGAAAGAAGCTCCTCTTCTGGTAGCTGTCGTTGTTCTGGAGAGCACCGCTGTCAGCTACTCTTTAAATAATGATTTGTGGTGGAAATATTGAAACCTAAAGTGAAGGGCCGCCGTTTTCTAGCAACAATTCATTCTTTGGAAATTTTCCTCTGAGGTCCCCCCCCCCCCTCCCTCCCCTCCCCTCCCATTTACTGAAAACCCCCACAGAACCACAACAAAGCAGTAATAAGTCAAACCCTAACCCTAACCAAATCCCAGTTAATCTCTGTACCACCTTCACAGGTAAAACCACGGAAGCTCCACTGAACTCAGAAACAAAACAAAACTTAACAGCTCGAACATGCAGAAAAAGAAACCACAAACTAAACCTTTAAGCTGAATTTGAAAGATCAGCAAACCAAAGGTCCACAAATCTCCAGCCACACTGGTTCTTCCACCAACCACACAGTGTAACTGATCTGAAACGGGCCCAAGTCCGAATTTTTGTGTGTTTATACAGTGTGTGTTTGTCCAGTGTGTGTTTATACAGTGTGTTTGACCAGTTTGTGTCTGTCCAGTGTGTTTGTTCAGTTTATGTTTGTCCATTATGTGTTTTTCCACTTTGTGTTTGTCCAGTGTGTGTTTTTCCAGTTTGTGTTAGTCAAGTATGTGTTTGTCCAGTGTGTGTTTTTCCAGTTTGTGTTTTTCCAGTTTGTGTTTGTCCAGTGTGTGTTATACAGTGTTTTTCCAGTTTGTGTTTTTCCAGTTTGTGTTTGTTCAGTGTGTGTTTATACAGTGTGTTTGACCAGTTTGTGTCTTTCGAAGTGAGTTTGTTCAGTTAATGTTTGTCCATTATGTGTTTTTCCACTTTGTGTTTCTCCAGTGTGTGTTTGTCCAGTGTGCGTTTATCCAGTGTGCGTTTATCCGGTGTGTGTTTTTCCAGTGTGTCGTTGTCCAGTTTGTGTTATACAGTGTGTTTTTCCACTTTGTGTTTTTCCACTTTGTGTTTGTCCACTTTGTGTTATACAGTGTCTTTTTCCAGTTTGTTTTTTCTACTTTGTGTTTGTCCAGTTTGTGTTTGTCCAGTGTGTTTTTGACCAGTGTGTGTTTATACAGGGTGTTTGACCAGTTTGTGTTTGTCCAATGTGTGTTTGTCCAGTGTGTGTTTATACAGTGTGTTTGACCAGTTTGTCTGTCCAGTGTGTTTGTTCAGTTTATGTTTGTCCATTATGTGTTTTTCCACTTTGTGTTTGTCCAGTGTGTGTTTTTCCAGTTTGTGTTAGTCAAGTATGTGTTTGTCCAGTTTGTGTTTGTCCAGTGTGTGTTTGTCCAGTGTGTGTTATACAGGGTGTTTTACCAGTTTGTGTTTGTCCAATGTGTGTTTGTCCAGTGTGTGTTTATACAGTGTGTTTGACCAGTTTGTCTGTCCAGTGTGTTTGTTCAGTTTATATTTGTCCATTTTGTGTTTTTCCACTTTGTGTTTTTCCACTTTGTGTTTGTCCAGTGTGTGTTTGTCCAGTGTGTGTTATACAGTGTTTTTCCAGTTTGTGTTTTTCCAGTTTGTGTTTGTCACGTATGTGTTTGTTCAGTGTGTGTTTATACTGTGTGTTTGACCAGTTTGTGTTCTTTCGAAGTGTGTTTGTTCAGTTTATGTTTGTCCACTATGTGTTTATCCAGTGTGTGTTTATCCAGTATGTGTTTGTCCAGTGTGTGTTATACAGTGTTTTTCCAGTTTGTGTTTTTCCAGTTTGTGTTTGTCCAGTGTGTTTTTGACCAGTGTGTGTTTATACAGGGTGTTTGACCAGTTTGTGTTTGTCCAATGTGTGTTTGTCCAGTGTGTGTTTATACAGTGTGTTTGACCAGTGTTTGTTTGTCCAGTGTGTGTTTAAACAGTCTGTTTGACCAGTGTGTGTTTATACAGTGTGTTTTTCCAGTTTCTGTTTTTCAAGTTTGTGTTTTTCCAGTTTGTGTCTGTCCAGTGTGTTTGTTCAGTTTATGTTTGTCCATTATGTGTTTTTCCACTTTGTGTTTGTCCAGTGTGTGTTTTTCCAGTTTGTGTTTTTCCAGTTTGTGTTTGTCAAGTATGTGTTTGTCCAGTGTGTGTTTATACAGTGTGTTTGACCAGTTTGTGTCTGTCCAGTGTGTTTGTTCAGTTTATGTTTGTCCATTATGTGTTTTTCCACTTTGTGTTTGTCCAGTGTGCGTTTGTCCAGTGTGCGTTTATCAAGTGTGTGTTTGTCCAGTTTGCGTTATACAGTGTGTTTTTCCAGTTTGTGTTTTTCCACTTTGTGTTTGTCCAGTTTGTATTTGTCCAGTGTGTGTTTGTCCAGTGTGTGTTTATACAGTGTGTTTGACAAATTTGTGTCTGTCCAGTGTGTTTGTTCAGTTTATATTTGTACATTTTGTGTTTGTCCAGTTTGTGGTTGTCCAGTGTGTGTTTGTCCAGTTTGTGTTTGTCCAGCGTGTGTTTGACCAGTTTGTGTTTGTCCAGTGTGTGTTATACAGTGTGTTTGTCCACTTTGTGTTTGTCCAGTGTGTATTTGACAACTGTGTATTTATCCAGTGTGTGTTATACAGTGTGTTTGTCCAGTGTGTTTGTCCATTTTGTTTTTCCATGTTGTGTTTATCCAGTGTGTGTTTGACCAGTGTGTGTTTGACCAGTGTGTGTTTGTCCATTTTGTCTTTGTCCAGTGTGTGTCATACAGTGTGTCTGTCCAGTGTGTGTTATACAGTGTGTTTGTCCAGTTTGTGTTAATACAGTGTGTTTGTACAGTGTGTTTGACCAGTTTGTCTCTGTCCAGTGTGTTTGTTCAGTTTATGTTTGACCGGTGTGTGTTTGTCCAGTTTGTTGAGTTCTCTGAAAGTGAAAGGGTTAGACCAAAGCTGAATGCTGCTTTAGTGGTTACAGACTTTTCCAGCCACTTAAATGTTTTAAATCCCATTGATTGAAATGCTCTTTTCTGCTTTCCAATCATGCTTGATGGAAAGCACTGATGTTTCACCTCCTGTGGTCCTTTATCTGCATCCTCAAATCAATGACTTGAAGCTCCTGTTGTGTTCCTCTTTGGACTCATGTTCAGCTCCTCCACCGGTCTCCTGCTCGCTGTCTGCTGCTGTCTTCTCCTCATTCTCTGCCCTATTTAGGTCAAATGTACATAAAGTAAAACATCAGATTTGAAGTAATAATGATGATGATAATGATGAAATAGAATAGATGAGACTCAAATGTTAACCAGTATGAACTGTCTTCTATCTGCATATTTGGACTTTATGTCTTCATGCAAACACTTTTGCAAATGATAAATATAAAATGCAAAAATAAAGTTCTATTCTCCTGAGTAAAGACATAACAAGCCCTTCAATGATGTGGTAGTGAGCATCTAAAGGAAACCAAAGGATCAAATCAAATGTTGCAATACTCATCAAATATCCTGATCTTAAACAAAAATCATATTAATGAATCTCTGCATGAAAAAAAATACAAACCGCAGTCTAAGCATTAAAAATGAGCAACAGCTCCAGAAAAACCTGAGCTAGATCTTAAAAAGATTCTAGGAAAAGTTAATAATCAAATAAAAACATGATTTAATCAAATGTTTTGTCTATCTGAATAACACATTATAAAAACATATCACCTTCTTAATGGTTCTGGACCTTTTCTAGTGAAAATATCTCCATGTCATGTTGGTACCATACTGAAGTTCTTGGTAAAATGCTAGGCTAACGCTTTAGCTAACCTAACTGTCATCAGATCAGACAGGTATTCACGTAACGTTTACATTTCCAGCGTTTACCAGTTTCATTTTAGGACAAAGTTGTCCCGCCGCTGCAGCACCACAACAGAAGAACTGTCCCACCTTTTGTCTCATAAACCCGTCAGGTGTCCATTTTTTGTTGGAAGTGAAGCTTTGGCGCAATTTCCATAAGGAAGATGTACCTCATCACATGTAGCTGGGTGTTTCATCGTCACTCCTTACGTCACCAATTGGTCTCCACTCTGAGCCAAAAGCTAAAGTGCTTATTTTCTTCACAGTCAATCACAATCAAATCCCCGTCTTTAAATTAATTGAAGTTCTGTTTTTCCACATTCCAGACGTTCCGCCGGTCTGCCTCCGCCCCATCCTGCTCCTGGCTCTTCGATCAGCACTTCTTTGCGTTGGCCCTCCTCTGCCTGTTTTCCTCCTGGCTCTTCGGTTCGGCACGGTCGGCACCACAGTCAGCGTCTGGGTTCTGGGGTCTCTTCACCTGGTCTAAGATCTTAACTGTCATGAAAGATGTCTCCAGTCCAGAGCCCAACCGCCAAAGAAATTATTGTTCTTCACTTGTTAAGTGTGTGTTTGTCCAGTGTGTGTTTGTGTAACAGTTTAGGGCTAATTGTTTTTTGTGTTGGCAGTGTTTGTAAAATTTGTGTTCTTGTTGTGTGTTTTGTGTAGATTGTGTTCTTAAATGCATTTTTTGTGTTTTATTTTGTACAGAGCTTCTTCTCAACACACTCATCAAAGTGTGAGCAAAGGAAGTGGGTTTACCTCTCGAAAGCTTTAAGTTTAGGTTTACAGAGAAGATGAATAAGCAGAGATGCGTTTCTAAGCAGGAAGTGCAGCTAAACAGTATTTAGCCTGATCAGAAGCGAGGAGGGAAACTGCAGTTGGTGGAGAAAGGAAAGTTTTACCAAAGTTGTCAGTTTCCACTTCAGGCTCAGCCCGGGTCAGAGTCACCGTGGATGTGCCACAGACCGTCTTCACATTGCTCATATCATTGCTCCTCTTCTGATGAAGCAGCTCCCCCCAGATCAGAGAACCCACAACTGGAAGGTTTCACATCTGGTCTCTTGACTGATCACAGCTTCATTCTCTCAGAAGTTCAGGTTTGTCTGCAGAACCTGCAGCTCTGAGGAGTTATAATCAACTTCTGCAAATTCATAGACACAGCCTTTTCCTCCATTCGAGAGTAAAGACTGCCTGAAGTATTATATCCAGTACAACTCAAAATAATAAAGTTGAATCTACACATTTTTTAACATACATAATTACCATCTTTAAGAAAAAGCCATTTTATACAAACGTTTTAACCAACACTGAACCAACCACATTGTAAATATGTAGTAATAATTCCTTTAAAAGTCTAAAATAATTCTTCTAACAAGCTTATATGTATATATAAATAATTCACAATGTCTAATTCTAACCTAATTTTGTCAGCCAAACGTTAGAAATTGCAGATGGACAAGTGTTCCTTTATCAAATCATTTAAAACAGTATTGATTTCAACACAACATACTTGGAAGTTCAACACAACTTACACACAAACTGTGTACTGATCACTCAGATTTTGCTGTTAAATATTAAACATTAAAATTATGTTATGGTTATTAGATTAAATACTTTAAAACACAGTTTTGCACATAACTTATATTTACTTAGATATTATACATGACAAAGACACAAATTGAGTAATGCTAACCCAAATATAGCAGGTAAATACAAACCTGTTTAATTGTGTTTTTGTTTCTAATTTAAGATGCTTAAAATATTCATATTTGAACAAATATAATATACAAATAAATTAATATACAAATATACAAGTGCCACTATTTGCTATATGAATAAGTAATTAATTTATGGAAGGATCTAGGATTCCAAATCCGCAGAGAATGGTTACAGCCCAGGCTTGAACTCAGACATGTCATACTTTGATGCCGTAGCACTAACCATTGAGCCACCATACATTTCATTTGAAAAGAGTAAATAGCATTATACAAAATACACTGTATGTAAAGTTATGATTGAAAATATGAGTACATTTATAGAGTATTTGGCTGTCAGCTCAGTTTGCCTCCTTTATGTTAAATAAAGTTTTGGGATCTTTATCCAGGCTGCAGAGTTTTGGACCAGACTTTTGTGGGCGGCGGCACGTGTGCCCGGATCTCTGCTCTTATTGGTTGAGTGTTAGGTTGTGGTTACCCTGGTAAAAGCTCCAGCAGTTTTAGTGAGGGACAGTTTTTTTTTTTCCAAACTTTTTTTTGGTTTTCCTTTAATTCAAACAGTCAATGATAAATGATTCTGACACTCAGTTTGTGTCTGGAGGTCAAGTCATTTTTCTGGACCTGTTCCTCTGTCTTGATCGTTGATATTAGAACAGTCAATGGTTTTGGCATAAAGAATAGCATTTTAGCTCAGTTTTTTTTTTTTTTTAACGCACGTCTTCTAAGTAGCTTGTAATTTGCACTGTCTTGTGTTATCCCAAGACAGGCAAAAAAAGCGGCTTTTATCGTGTTCAAAACCGCATGTACAAAACGCTGTTCTAGCACGTTCAAAGCGCCACTTTGTTGGGTCACATACAGGTGTCAAACGAGCCTTTATGCTTGAATAAAAAGACTAAGGCCTAGGTCATATTATAGCTGACTACAGCTAGACTAGCTGTTAAGACAGCAACACTTAGACTTATATTGTGCGGACATCATGAGTGGAAGAAGAAAAACGCTAGATCATAGAGAGAAAAAATACGGGAGTGTAGGACTTAAACTTTGAATTTAGGGAAAATAACCGAGTTAACCAACATGAGGGGGAAATAGAAATGTGGAAATCCTGTGTGTAAATGAAAAGGGTGCTAAAAAAGCACAAAGAAGCAGATTGGAATGGATGAGGAAGGTTTAAGGTCAGACAAACTGAAATGAAAGTAAAGTTTTGTCCTGCAGAGCAAGAGATTACTGGTAATAGAAACAAAGATTTTAAGTTGACAAAGCTCAAGAAAATGAAGTGAGAATTTTGTTTCAGTCCAACTGCATTTATTATTTAGTATTTAGTATAAAAAGTGTTTAAAGGGATGAAAATACGTCATATTTATCTGTTTTTTAATAAAAAAAAAAATTATGAAGGCTTTTCTAGCTAAAAGTTTTTATAAGCAGGTAGTTTCATTATTCACAAGATCATCATTTATGTAAAAAGAAAAAGTGAAATATCAAATGGTCTTAAGTATTCAGACCCTTTGCTCAGTATTTAATAGCAGCACCCTTTTGATCTATTACAGCCATAAGTCTTTTTGGGAAAGATACAAGTTTTTCACACCTGGATTTGGGGATCCTCTCCAGTTCTGTCAGGTTGGATGGTAAACGTTGGTGGACAGCCATTTTCAGGTCGCAAATGATCTAAACTCCTCTGAGTCATCGCTACAGATGGTAGGAAACCCAGAACAAAAACCTAAAAAAGGGATAATATTGTCACAAAAATGAGCAGGCAGCTGTTTCAACTTGCAGCAGGTTTATTAAGCAAAGTCATGCAGGAAGCAGCCAGGCTGCACTATAAGTCCACAGAGCTAAGTCGGAGTCCATCATCAGGCGAAAAGGAGGGTGAGGAACGACAAGGAGGGTGAGGAACGACAAGGAGGGTGAGGAACGACAAGGAGGGTGAAGGAACGACAAGGAGGGTGAGGAACGACGACAAGGAGGGTGAGGAACGACAAGGAGGGTGAGGAACGACAAGGAGGGTGAGGAACGACAAGGAGGGTGAGGAACGAAAAGGAGGGTGAGGAACGAAAAGGAGGGTGAGGAACGAAAAGGAGGGTGAGGAACGAAAAGGAGGGTGAGGAACGAAAAGGAGGGTGAGGAACGAAAAGGAGGGTGAGGAACGAAAAGGAGGGTGAGGAACGAAAAGGAGGGTGAGGAACGAAACGAAAAGGAGGGTGAGGAACGAAAAGGAGGGTGAGGAACGAAAAGGAGGGTGAGGAACGAAAAGGAGGGTGAGGAATAGACCGACTGCTTGGTATGCAGGCAGAGAGACACAGGCAATACTTCACACCTTGTGTGTGTGACTGAGCAGTGTTTAAATGTCTTGGAGGCTGATGACGTGATGAGGATCAGGTGTGGAGATGGCTGCAGTCAGTACTCAGGTGATTGCTCTCCCTGATGACCAGAGGGGGAGACAGAGCGTGGCCTCCTGACAGATATTCATTCATTCAGTCATTTTCTGAACCGCTTTGTCCCTTTTGGGGTCATGGGGTTGCCGGAGCCTAACCTACTCATGGGCGAAGGCAGGGGACACCCCTGGACTGGTCGCCAGTCTGTCGCAGGGCCCTGACAGATATATTAAATGCATTTAGGTGATTGTGCTATTGTGATGGTAGATGAGCTTTTCAAAAATAAAAGCCATAGCACAAATATTAGAGATTGGACGATAGTTATATAAGTTGGTAGAATCCCCTCCTTTACAAAAGAGTAAGTAGCTGTCTTCCAGATTGACCGAAATGTGGCTGTTTTTCGTGAAAAATAGTATAAATCAGCTAAAGGAAACATTAAAATATGTGCAGAGAAAAGTGGAGTCTACGGCATGGGGACCAAGACTGCGATTTGTTTTCAAATCCATGAAAGTGTTGTAAGCGTCTTTTGGGTAAAACTTTAGAGAAGGAGAAAGAGGGCCCAGAGAACTGTTTGTTTAGTTGGGCTCCAGACACGTGATTAGAATTAACACTGCTGCTGCTGAAAGCCCTCTTTGTAGTAGTAACATTTTGCATGTCTTGTTTGTGTTTTCCTGTAATTTATGAGTGATTTATAAGTTTCCCAGTCAATTAGATCTTTAGTAGAATTGTATTTTTTTCATGCATGGTCCCTCTTTCTATAAAGTTGGAACAAACCAGAATTCATCCAGAGGAGATGCCTGCCTTTTACACGAATGATTTTAATTGGAGCATGCTCAATAATAGTGTTGATGACTTGTATGACAAACATTAATATAATTAATTTAATTTTTCAAACAGAAAAAAACAACAGAATGATCACTGAAGCAGTTAAACATGACCCCTAAGCAAGACCGAGATGCCTCGTCTGACCCAGCTGTGCTGCCGCGGCGCCTGCAGCTGGCTCTGCTGTGTCCGCTCTAGGGATCTGATCCTGCTCAGACAGCAGTGACCTCCAGGACGCCCTTCCTGAACGCTGCCCACTGGCCTGGTGCCGCAATTCGTTCAGCTGTGATTTAGCCAACTCTCCCTAAAACAGTATTCTTCCTGAAAAATTATTTAGAAAAACACCCCATGATGACAATGTTGAAAAAGTTATTTTGAAATTGTAAGTCTCAAATAAAAAATAATGAATGATTGCAAACAGTATCTTGTCAGTGCTTTCAAAATCTTTGGTTTTAGAAAACCTTTTTACATTTGTGACCTTCGCAAACCTGCTTTATGTTGTGTCACTTCACACAATTCTATTCTCTTGTTACAATTGTTTACAGGTGTAATTTTGTTTGCAGTTTATTTTAAAATGCAACGTCTGTGACTTTCTCCTCATTACTAACTCAAATCTTTACGTTCTTTCTCCTGTTCACCTTTTTACTATTTGCTGTTCCGCAGGTGGCCGCGGGAGGCGCTGTCCGTCCTGGGTCCCAAATCGCTTCCGGAGAAGAAGAATCCTCCTCAACGATTGGCTCTCAAAGAAGCCCCGCCTGTAAGTAAAAGCGCGGGATGTTCGTAGATTGTTGGTAAACACGGGACCTGCGAGGGAGGTGACTGATAGCGGCTCTCGATGGACGTGGACATCCTGGAGTTCCGGGTTCCTGTGGAGCACAATAAGTGCGTGTTCGTTTGGAATATCCAGCCACACCTGAGCCAAGCCCAGGTCCAAGTAAGTCCTGCGAATATGGGGGCAGGGATGGGAGCCCGCACTCCGACAGACATCATGTCACTCCTTCGCTGTACAGAAGCACAGACCATACACAATCATCCATTGGGGGGTTGTTCTCCGTTCATGTCACCCTTCTTCTGTCGTAAACATGAGGTGGGTATCAGCAGAGGAAATCTGGCACATTGGGGTCTGGCTGACTGTTTACGAGCTTGACCGCGGGCTTTGTGACGCCGAAGAAAAGGGTTATTCTAGCCGCGCTGCGCTCGTATTACACGGTTTACGGTAGAGCGTAAAGCTCGCTGAGAGCCTTTCGTCTTTACGCATTAAAATGGCGGAATCGCTCTAAATTCTACTAAAAAAGAAATGCAAAAGGAAAAGAAACGATTCCCTATCAAAATTACGTGTACTTTATTAGTATATTTGTACTATTCATCCGTTATATGTCAATTCATAGTAAAGACTTAGTTAAAGCTGTGAGGCTAAATAAAGCAGCTTTGGTGCATAATTCCAGACCTGGACTAGAATATCTTTATTCTACCAGTCATCTGCTATCACCTCACAGACTTGTGTACTTCTACTGTATGGTTTTTCAAATACTGGTACTTTAACATAACATTTTAACTGAAAGTACTGTATAAGTAGCTAATTTTGAATTTGAAAAAAGTGACTGGTGCATAATTCCAGGCCTTGAATAGTACATACATATAACTGAATAGTATGTTTTTATTAGGGGCTGCCACGATTAATCGTTTAGACAAGACAATGTCAACTCTTGATAGGTGATGCGTCTTTTTTTTTTTTCTAACACCCTTTTTTTTTTTTTTATCTCAAAACTATTGCTGGAGCTGTCTATAATGCTGTCTCTTTGACACACATGCGCTGAAGTGCTAATCCAGGGCAGTAGTGATGTCAGCGCAAGTTGTGAGAAGACTTGAGTGGGATAACATGGCAATGTGCGTACGAAGCTTAACATGCGGAAACATTTTTTTAAAAAGAAAAGAAAAAAAGTGTGTATTGCAATATCTGCAACCAGACCTTGCTCTCCATGACAGCACTACTGCGATTAAAGAGCACCTGAAGAGGAAGCGCGTTGTGACCGAGTATGAGAAAGCTAAAGAAGGATCATCACCCCTACTTACTTATGTTGATAGCTGTTAAGGCAATTTTACTAAGGCACATGTACTAAGTCCATAGTCAAAGGCAGAATCCGAATTCCTCCCCTACATTTAGCCCTCCAAATGGAGAGTTATGGAAAAATAGCATTGCAGCCAGTGATACCAACCAATTGAACAAACTGAAAAGCAAGGCTGGCACTCTCATTGGCTGCGGATAAGAGACATTTGAAGCAGTGGTGGAGAGGACCCTGAACAAGCCGTTCAAATCCATCATGGATAACCCTGACCACCCTCTCAAACAACAGAGCACCTTTTCCAAAAGACTCTGACAGCTCTGTGGTTCTAGGGACCACTACAAGAAATCTTTCTTGCCAGATGCCATCAGAGTGTACAATACTTCATCACTATGTCACAGGTACCAACTGGTTGATGTTTTTGACAGTCCGACACACTGCTTACTGTTTCCTACAGTACTATTACAATTGCACATTTGTTTTTTTACTCATTATTTTTATATCATCTGTAAATAATAGTTTCTGTTACTTTTGACTTTGAAATGTGTATTTTGCTGCTATAAAAGCTAAAATTCCCAGCTTGGAATGAATAAAGCATTTTCTTTTCTGATTCAACGCAATTTGAATTAAGAAATACTCAGAAATGCAGTTTGAATAATAAATTATTTTATCTGGGTCCTCTAATATGAAAAAATGCCACAAAGAACATGTTAAAAACTCAAAAAAGACCATTTTCATTGGAGTGTGGATGTAAGCATGTTTGTTTTTGGAAAACGCTACATTCTGTAACCGCCCTCCAGAGGTCTTTGGAGGAACTGCAACATTTTGTCTTTCCTGGAATGGGAAACAAATGTTGGGCCTGGCCACTTCAGGACTTTTTTTTATGTTATTTTTTGTCAGGCAGAGCTGTATGCAGTTTTCTCGTCCTTTGGTCCTCTCTACCTGTTGAAGGTGATCCCCAATGCTCAGCTGCAAACCCCTGGCTTCTTTGCTATCATCAAGTTCTACTCAGCTGCTCACGCCACTGAGGCCCAGCGCTGCACCAACGGTCAGCTGTTGCTGAACAGCCCTGCCTTGAAGGTCAGCTTTGAACCTTCTACTTTTGCACTTTCTGTGGTCAACTATGACTCACCTGTTCACATTGGCAGGTGAAGCTGAGCTCCAAACACACTCCTCAGTCCCTGTGTGGGCAGACCATACCTCTGAGCCACACCCGCTGCCTGGAACTGGCCAATCATTTATTAGGCTTTAACGGGTGGACCTCTGACATCATCATTGTGAGGAATGCCCACCATAGCAGTTTCACCTGGGGTGCTGCATGGAGCGGCTGACTTCCTGTCCACCTGTCCTCAGCTAAAAGAGTTGACTGATGAGGAGGAGGAAGATCCAGAAAGTGTGACTAGGTCCATGACACTGCGCTTTGGCTGTGTGATGCGCCTTTCCTTCCCCCAGCATGGTCTGACAACACAAGGCTCTGCAATTCTGGAGGACAGCTTCTCCTGCACAGGTGAGAAGGATCTGGTCCTAGTCCTAGTCTGATGGAGAGTGTTACCAAAGCAGGTTAGTAAGCTAAATATGTATGTATGAGCTTTGTGGTGGTTTCCATGTAAGCCAGAAACATCACTGGTTACTGGGAGTGTGGTCTGCAGGTTTTAGGTATGAGTTGATTTTGGGTTTGGTTCTTTAGATCTTGTCAGTCTGTGAAGACGCGTCTTTGTGTCAGGAAACCCTGCACTGACATCATCAGAAACATGCCGGAACCAGTTTTCAAATTACATTTATCCAACAATAATAATATAAGTGCTTTTAGAAAGAGACATTTTCAATAAAGAATAAAAAAGAAATAACAATTTAGAAATAAACTTTTGAATTAGAAATCTGGTTTTAAAATGTTTACATTTAAATCTAAATTTATCCCTGATCATCAAGAAAATGTTTTTACTCTGCTGGTTCTCTATGAGACCATGGCTGACTGTAGTGCAGTGGAGGATAGTTCTCATACATTTTGAGATGAAACTCTGACATCTTCCACTGAGCTGCTGCTGCATACGGACACCAAACACAAACAACATTGGAATCTGTGGTGTTGAATGCAATGCGTTTAAAGATGTGGGGGCACCAACCTTTGTGCTCCTGTACCCGAGTGGTTCTGACCCGCAGCAAAAGTGACTCTAAACAACTAACATGTGGTGTCTCTTGTGTCTGGATGGTGCATCCTGACCGTGTCTGCATTTAGGTGCAGGTGTTGTCTTGCAGAGGCGCTGCAGGCTGCAGAGAATGGTGCGGGAGCGGGCGCTGGTCCAGGCCTTCAGCACAGTGCTGCTCCTTCTGTTAGGTATTACAGTAAGACTACAGTACCACTGCCAGTGAAAATGTACTTCAGTTGTGAATATATCCTAAAGTTGTTTTTATTCTATTTTGGATCTGTAGTTTCAAACATGTAGGACTGCAGTAGTAGCACAGTTCTCCAGATCTTGCTGATTGCTTGTTTCTCTGCAGGTGACGGGAAACTGATGGTGGCTGTGAAACAGAGTCCAGATTGGACACAGACTGAAGGTTCTGACACAGTCCTGCAGGTAAACACTTGTGCTCACCTGAATGTATATGCCTGTAACAGCCACTCATGTTTAAGTGCTTTTAAGAACACTAAAGGTCGCTGTACAGAACACAGAATATTGTGTTTGTTTCAGGTAAACGAGGATTCCTTGCTGGGGAGTCCTGCTTTATAAACGGGGGACTGAAGATGAGGAATGGGATCTAACGGTGTCCTGCCACCTCATGGATTAGTTTTTATTGACGTATTTTAATAAAGATCAATCATCAAAACTGCTGCTGTATGCTTGAACCCGTAAGCAGAATATTAATTGGTCCCTTTAGGATTTTGTCATGTTGCGAACACAAGAATTCCTGCACTTTTTTCCCTGACACAGCAACTTTGTTTGATCACTGCTACTTTAGAAAATTCCTTTTTTTAGACAACTTCCAGCTTTTAAACTGTCCCTGTCAATCAAGTTTGGAGAGATCATACATACGTCATCAGTTAGAGTCTAACTGGTCTAACTGTTAGACCAACCGAACAGTTGATGGGAACCTTTTAAAAATGAAGAAAATATTCCAAAATCTGCAAGCTTTTTCAATCCACTCTGTGTGAATTTACCATGTGTGAAAACAGTCAGAAATTAACTCTCGTCAGTCGTTGGGCATTCTATCCCCTTTGGCAAGAAAAGGGATTAATCCCCACATGGGGAGTAAATATTCTTCAACAAATTAGTTGTGCTTATTTCCCCTTTTTTTGTGAATTTACTTTTTCTTCTATGTTCCTCCTCTGTTGTCTACACATAAGATAACAAGCACAGGCAATACATGACACCCCTCAACCGCCTGTACTTCTGTTAATTCATGTTCGTATAGTGTTTGGTTTAGGCTGATGAAGCAGTTTTGTGGGTTCGATTAGTCCAAGTCCAAAATTACAAAAAACATCAGAAAACTAATAGGCAAGCGTAGAGAGGTTCCATTGGGTTTTCTCATTTAATAAAGTCTTTGGGGTAATCAAAAGACAACAGGGATGAGGACAAAATGACAAACACAAAAATCCAACAGGTGACGTTTGATGATCTTTGTTTTTCAGCATCAGGCTGGCACTCCTTCTGCCCGTCTCACCAGCTCAGCTGCTCGCTCACTCACTCCCATTGTGAGGGTGAGATATCTCCTTATATAACTCTTACGGCCACTCCCACCTAATTAGGTACGTTACTCAAAATCATTTAGTCTCAGAAATATTTAGTTTAAACCATACCTTTCACCTAGGTTCTTCCTTTACTTTCACAATTAATTTCACATTCATTTCAATAACACTTAATGCCTTCAAACTACACCCTGAAAAGCAAAGAAACAAGAACAAAAGATTCAAATTAAAAACAGCTGTCTCAAAACTTGCATCAAAATCATATAAACAGGAAAAACAAACCCTTTGGATTGGCTGTCAGTAAAGATGGGGGAAGGAGGGGGTGTGGCTAAGACATGGAGCTGCGGTGAGTTGATTATGTATCTGCGTATTTGCTGAGAACTAGTGATAACAACACAATGCTGCAGAGACATGTATGCCAAGACACTCCCACAGCATCCAGAGACTTGAGGTACTCAGGACGGACCTCGCCCATGGCCGGTGCCTTGCCACAGAGAGGCTTGATGACTCAAGCTTGGTTGGTGGACCGCCCCACCCCAAAGTTCTCACCCTCTGCTTCCTCAAGAGAAGACGTGAGGAGATCCTCAAAGTATTCCTTCCACTGCACGACAATGTCCCCAGAAGGCGAAGGGAAACACCCTTTTTTTCACCGGGGTGAACTTTAACACTTGGCGGCTGAGCTGCGGGCTCACAAGTAAGCCCATCCCAGCCTGCCAAAGTTTGAATTATGTTGTGACTTCCTCTCCGTTTGCATTCAGCCTAAAATCATTGTGTACCATAAAATGCGGCAGGTTTATCTGTGAAAAATAGGGTAATAAAATATGTTTGACCAATAGACTTTTTTTCTATCAGCCAGCTAGGCCAGTGACTCAAAAAGAAAATTTTGTAGCTTTTAAACTAAGACTTTATGATGAAGATTTTTCAAAGTGGAGGCTAACTTCCGGACAACAACTAACTTCTAAAAGCATCTGACTTTTAAAGTGTGGTGGATAAATAAAACAAATGACAACCATCGTAAAACTGTTATTCACTAAATATATTATTAAACATGGGCAGCCGAACCCCACATTGCCTCTGATGGAAGGTTGGCGCCAGTGTTCAGCAGCGGAGCCTCCATCAGTGTGTGAATGTGTGTGTGAAAGGGTGAAGTGGGTCTGTGACTGTAAAGCGCTTTGGGCCTTCAATGAAGGTAGAAAAGCACTATATAAGGTATACGCCATTTACCACTTACATGAATCGACCGTGTCTGTAGCATCATTATGAGAGTATGTGAAACATTCAAGAGTCTGTCGTTGCATATTAGCCAGAGCAGCTTGGCACATGGAAAAACGGTCTCCATTAATCTATGTATCAAGGAAACCTTGCAGTGTTGTCTGTAAACAGCAGCTTTTGGTTTCCTCACTAGCTCTCGTCTCCCCAGAAAAACTTTCCAAATACTTTTTTTTCTGTTTGTTTTTTTCCTCCACATCGAGAGGAGCCAGTTGAGGTGGCTCGGGCATCTGGTTTGGATGCCACCTGGGCACCTCCCTAGGGAGGTGTTCCAGGCATGTCCCGCTGGGAAGAGGCCCCGGGGAAGACCCAGGACACGCTGGAAAGTCTCTCTGCAGGCCTGGGAACGACTCGGGGTCCCCCCAGAGGAGCTGGAGGAAGTGGCCGGGGAGCGGGAAGTCTGGGCATCTTTACTGAGACTGCTGCCCCCGCGACCCGGTCCCGGATAAGCAGAAGAAAATGGATGGATGGATGGTTTTTTTTTTAGCTTTGGGCTTTTAACTTAGCAGTCCAAGCAGCCACTTTATGTGATGTGACGCACCAAGACAGGCAGGTGCGGTGAACAGAATCCTGTAGTTTTCCAAAATAAAACTACCAGGTCAACAGAATCCGGTAGTTGACTAAAACAAAACTTTCTTCAGAAGTGAAAATAATAATTTGGAAAATTATTATTTTTTTCTGTCTGCTGCCCCAATACCAAGTGGCCCTTGGATCAGTACCGTTCTGAGGCCCAGGGGTTGGGGACCCCTGATTTAACGGGGACAGGCAGCGCATTTAAAAAAAAAAACGACGAGTTGGGGTTACCCAGTGTCAATATGCAATGCAGAGGGGGTCCCTTACTTTTCGTCCATATATAAAAAGTTAAAATGAGTTGGAATTTACTGCGTGGGAATTAACTGTGTGTGTGAAATATCGAAGTTCTTTGTGGCTTTGGGGGACCGGAAAACTAATAATGGCATGAATCTTGTCTGTGAGTGCATTGACATGCCCCTGACCAACCTCTTTACCAAGGTAAGTCTCTTTGGCTTTTCCAAAGTCATATTTTGCCAAATTAAGGGTGAGCAAGGCCTTACAAAACTTCCTACAAAATTTCCTTCCTAACGGAGTGCTGTTCAGGTCTGAATGACTGAAGCAGGACCGTGGTTCATATAGCCATCTGGCAAGGCTGCCCTTTGTTGACGGTTCTGTTCATAATCTTATTGTCAGATTTTCTATGTGCAGTCAGGGGCCAGAGATTGAGTCTGGTTTGGGGACCACAGGATTATATCTCTTGATGATGATGACGCAGATGATGTCCTGTAGTGACGGGTAGTGACTAACTTTCAGATTTACAAACCATATTTACATTATATAACTGCTGATGGGTTTCATATCAGCATCTTTGTTTAGACACAAGGCAGGTTCAAATTGGTTCAAAAAATGTAAATGTATAGCAGTTCAGTATGATTCCAAAAAACACAAAGGTGAAGGCCACAGACTATAAGAAAGACAATACAGTGGAGGATGCATGCACATACAGAAAAAGCACACTGGTTCATACGTCTCCTTCTCTGTAAATGTTTCAGTGACATTAGCGTTGAAGTCCTCCTTCTCTGGTTTTAGAAGTCTCTCAGTCTGAATAAAGATGTGTCAGTCCGGCATGGGTCATTCATTTATTTATTATGTCCCATTTTGATTGAAAGTCCAACTTTGAGTCATTTATAACATTTGATCCACCATTTCAGCAGTCACAGCAAATCATAAAACAATGGACTCCTATTGAACTTTATTATCAATCACTGAAGAACAAGCGCAAGCTCATAAGCAACGTCTACATTGAGGCATAGCTACTGCTTTTCTCTCTATCTTCAGTGCAGCTTTAAGTCTGATCCAAACACTAAAACATGAAAAACACTACTTATTAAATGGAACATGAAGACGTGATGAAATTTCTACAATGTTTACATTTTAAAAAATAAATCATTACATTATTAGAATACACAGTGTAAACTAAAGGCACAAGCTCAACATGGGATACCGACATCTGGCGTGATGACGAGATCGGTGCTGCCTCATCTCGCAACCTGCTTTGTGAATGAATAGGAAATACACAAAATACAGTGATTTTCATTTATAAAATCATTACAATCAGACATAAATAACATTTATAGCACAGATTAGAGGATACATATTTATTTTATCATTCGTATACATCTCATGACGGCAAGTGAGCCACTGCCTCCCCTGACCGCACATCCCTGTTGTCCTGTTGGCTTAATTGAGCCAGGAGCTTCAGCAAGCATTAGGGCAGTTTGCAGCCGAGTGTGAAGCAGCTGGGATGACGGTCAGCACCGCTAAGTCTGAGGCCATGGTTCTTGACTGCAGAAAGGTAGTTTGTCCTCTCTAGGTGGGTGAAATGCTCCTTCTCCAGGTGGAGGAGTTAAAGTATCTTGGAGTCTTGTTCACGAGTGAGGGAAGATCAGAGTGTGAGATGAGATTGTAGCTGTGTTTGTTGTTATGCTGTTGCTGTATCGGTCTGTTGTGGTGAAGAGAGAGCTGAGCCGGCAAGCAAAGCTCTCAATTTACCCGTCGATCTTTGTAGCTGTACTCACCTATGGTCACAAGCTCTGGGTAACATCTGAAAGAATGAAATTGCGGGTGCTCCCTTAGAGAAAAGCTGAGGAGCTCTGTCATCAGAATCCTCTCAGAGTTGCTGGAGGAGGTGGCCAGGGAGAGAACAATCTGGGCATTTTTGCTTGGATGGATGGATGGAGAAACTGGGAAATAAAAATGTTCTAGACTTTGCAAATTCCCCTACAGCCTTTATTTGAAAACTTAGTAACAAACTATCAAACATGGTCTGTAATACATCCAGAGAAGCTGTCTAGGACTAAAAATCTTGTAGATTAGGATCTATGGAAAATCCTTAACTGCACTATCCTGCACATCATTATCATGGGAGGCACTCCTGAGTCTCTGATCTTTTGTGTCTCAATGAGCCACAGTCCAGAGGAAAGACCCAGTCTTTCGAGGCCAACACCGCCTAGTTCCAAACTACAAAACGTTTTTCCCATAATACTTCCCTGGTAAAGTGCTACTGGGAGCCACCCTTCACAACACAAGAAAAAACCTTCTCATGGATGAATATTCAAGTTGGAAAAGTTTTCAGATGCACTGAAACAACAAAAGCAGAGGTCAGTCAGGGGGTCGAAAATCAGGCAGTGATTTAGAGGTCCAAACTTAGACAGTCAGTGATTTGCCAAGTACCAGGTGGTCAAAGGGCATCCTAAAATAAGGCAGTCAGTTGATGGTATAGAACCAAAGGGTTTGTGGGAAGTGTACAATCTGATGATCAGAGGATGGTCTCTTATCAGGGCGGGAAAAATCATGGTCTAGAACTAGATGGTAAGAGCTTCCCAGACTTAGGTATTCAGAGGGCGGTCCATGACCAGGTGGGCAGTACTTACAGCAGGCATCTTGAGTAGATGAGTGAAAGGCTTCAGTGCTCTTCAGAGAGCCGCTCACTCTCAGAGGGCTGGCTCTTTATGTGGGCCTTAAGCATTCTGGCCTGGTAAAGTTCCCTGGTACTGGCTCTCCTGAAGAAGCCACACTGAACAGCAGGGGCGACACACAGTACTTCAGAAACCTGGAGCTAGTGTTCAGGTAGATATCATGGTGATGACAGAGCTAGAATTTGGATGCTGAGTTTGACTTCTGACAAGCGCCTTCTCATTTGATGTCTTTGCTCAGATTACCTTTCGAAGCAGCAGGCAGATGAGAGCCAGCAGCAGAGCCCCCACCAAGACGGATGCCAGGATGATCCTCACCAGGAGACTAGAGTCCAGATTCAGTCCAGACTCTGGGTAGACGTGGACTACAGTCTGCAGATAAAAACTACAACTTTAGGAAATCATTGGCCAGCTGGCAGACTGGGAGATTACCTGCTCTTCTGTACCTCTAAGCTCTGAGACTCCATATGGACTGTGGGTTTGTCTGTCTGCAGCTTAAGTGTAGCTCGACCCCGAACAAGCACAGTCCTTGCATCTCTGAACTCCTGAAACATCACAGGAGGCTCTAGGTGACTAAGGCGCTTCCAGATCTACACTAAATCTCTGTCTCACAGTTGGGTTTTCTTCTAATGGTTGATGTTTTGTTGGTTTAAATTTAGGTTTTTCTTGTTGGATGTGTTTTGTACCTCAATCATAGTAGAGTTCCACAGTCTGCTCCAGACCCACAGGGTCACAGAGTTATTCATGCCAACCAGAGGACAAACAAAGCGCCAACAGGTTGCCCCTTGGAGACAATCCTGCAACACAGATAATAATCATAAAATAATCCTTAACGCAGGTAACCTGAACATCCACACAAGGCTTGCTGTCCAAATTCTGTGTGTACCAGTGTGTAGGACTTCTTCGTTAACCCCTGCAGGTGAAGGATTGGGAGTGTTTCTTTGTTCCCTTCTTCTGGGGTCCTCCTCTTCCTCCTCTCCTCCTTTGACAGATTTATTTATATTTAATTAGAATCAACGATGCAACAGAAAGTCCATCTCAGTCAGACAATATATCACATAAACAAAAGAGCTACAACGAAGCCTCGTGAAATCATACCGATCCCCGCTTTTCTGTAAACTTTGTTGGGCTGGGTTCAATGAAATGATTCATCGATCTGAATTGATCAGTCTGGTAAACAAATAATTGATCAATTAACTTAGAGATTAATCTTTATCCATTTCCTTTTATGCCAAAAAAATCATTTTCCTGTGACATTACCTTTCTCCCGTAAGAACCCTTAGAGATTTGACTTATTTGGTTCAAAACAAACATGGCAGGAGAAGATAGAAAGCTTTTGACAAAAAAAAAAAAAAAAAAAAAGCAGGACTGAAGGCAAATGTTAGTCACTATTTTAGATTTAAACCCATCAACAAAACCGCAGACGAACTGGACAGACTTGAAAGACATATGCAAGCTGTTCAGAATAGAGGTAAAATATAGTGGAAACACTACAAACCTCTGAAATCGTCTATCGGAGCATCATCCTTTGACTCATTTGAGAGCAGCAAGATGCCAAACTCCACTGGAAAACGTGTTTGGCACCAAAATGCCTTCAGGTTTGTTGCCAGCTCAGAAAATTACCAACGCAATCACTGTTTTCATGTGCAAAGACATTTACTGTTGTTGAAAATGTTGGGTTCTGCAGTCTAAATAATTTATTTGAGCCGAACTACATGCTAATAATCTGGTTAAGCACAACAGGGAGAGTTCCCTATATTTACACTATTTTTTGTTAAGTGTCAAATGTAAAGAAAAAAAACAAAAAACGTACACTGCTTTGCTCTGTCCTTTGCTTTTATTTCTGCTGATTATTTTTCCTTATATCTTTTTAATCACACCAGCAATAACTTTTGAATATTTGTAAACTATTGGGTCATATTCTTTTCTCAAAACAAAAGGATTTTTTCTAGCATTCCTTTGGAATTATTTTATCTGAAGCGCTATGTGTGCGTGGTCTACACACAGCTGAAGCCTGATATACGGTGTAGCAGCTAACTCAAGGCTAATTAGCAACAGGATGCCTTTCCTCTCCACACGGGATTAACAAGACATTCTTGAGAAGTCCTATTTCTCTAACATCATTACTAAAAACTCTCATTATTCTCAGGCCTTATTCGCTACAGTCGACAAGCTGACAAACCCCTGTGTCAGTGGCACCAGAACTTTACTCCACTAAAGCTTGTAATGACTTTGCTACATTCTTCACAGAGAAAATCAAAAACATCAGGCAAACTATTGTTTTAAAAATTCTAATCTGCTCTGGTTTTTAATTTTATTTCATTTTAGAAGAGCTTTGTGATGTTGGTCACCTGTAACCAGAATTTTACGCCCGGAGTGCATTTAACTTGAACTTTTTTCAGCTGTTAGAGTATGCGACTACAGAGGAAACTCTTGTCCAGAAAAATGTTTTTTAAAGAAAACGGAAAAGATAGAAAACTTATTGAAGTTGTTTGGAAATACTGAACCACACACAGACATAGAAAGAACGACAAGATAGAAAATAGAACAAGTTACTGCAGAGAGATGTCTTATATTTTTTTATATCTTGCAGCACTCCAGAATGCAATTCGCCCCTTTTTTATTTTTATTTCATTTTTTCACCTTTGTTTGCTTGCCTCTGTTTAGTGGAGGAACACATCACTTCCTCTGCCTTTTATGTACCTGCGTGTTCACAGAGTGAGTGAGAAAGCTGTTCTTCACATTAAAAATAAACACTGGAGTTGATCACGTTGCTTGAAAAGAGTAAACACTACTCAGAAGTTCATTGCAGTTTGAGCAGACAGCCCAAACAAAACCGGTGAAGTATAAACAGGGCTTAAATTGGCATTTATTCTCCGCAGTTGACCCATCCCCTGCGGGAGCGCAGACGGCTATAGACAGTCGTGCGTGGGAAGCATTTGGTGTATTAACTGTAACCATAATCCTAACCCTTTTTTTTTTTTTAACTTGTTCTGTCAAACAGCTGAGCAAACAGATATGAGCCGAGAGCCTCTTGTGTTAGACAGATTTCACTGTTACAATCGGGGATTATAAATCATCAACCATACAAGGTCTATATTCGTATAAACCCCTTTTGTTATTTAAGGAGTTCCGAGCATCCCCACAGCCCTGGGTACGAGGAAGGCACCCCCAAGGGAGACCCGCCCCAAAGCTCCTGGCAACCACAGGAGATCCAGGAGAGAGCACAACAGGTGTCAGCTACCCCCACCTAGAGGAGGGACGACCAAGAGAAGTGGGGGTCCCCGAAAGGTGTTGAGAAAATAGCCCGAACGGACTCTACCAAAGTTGGAATTGGGCCCAGCACCCAAGGGCAAGGACGAGAACCTGCAGCATTAAAACATGGACACCCTCCAGGCTCAGATGGAATGTGATCCCTCGCTCATGGTGTTTACCAGAGAACTAAGGGATCCCTCTCCCTGCGTGGGGAGGGGGTCGCCGGGCCCAAGAGGCCGACACCAAAGAGACAAGGCCGCAGCTGCTGACGGCCTTTTTCCTTCCGCCAGGGATGGGGTAGGAGACAGAAGATCAGTAGTCCCACCTTCCATTGTGTAATGTATTTGTGTGTGTGTGTGAGGGGGGGGGTCACTGCTAAGTGGCTCCACTCCCGAGGTGCATCGCAGGACGACACCCACCCCCCACCCCCCTTCACCCTAATAAGTGGTTGTATGAGGAAGGAGGGTAGGTCAGGGACAGCTGCCAGACTGACCCCCGATTGAGGAAACACAACATGCCCCCCCAAACGCCTCAGTCTCCTCGTTACAGCAGTACAGAACGGGGACCATACCTGGGAGTGCAGCAGTTACCGGAACCCAAATCCAGTCCGTGCCCGGAATCAGAACAACGTCCGGGACCGGTACTGTCCTGCATCTGGTACCGGGTTAAGGTTAGGGTAACTAACCCTAAATCCCAGTACCGGAACGGTACGAAGGGACGGTGTTTGCGGTCCAGAGGTTGAAGAGCCTTGATTTATTTGGAACCGTGAAAAATTAACGAAGAGAGGTCCTTAACTAAGTGTCAAAATGTAATGACTTGGCAATGAGAATGATACGACAGGAAAAGAAACGGACAAAGAGACAGAAACTTGATTGATTTTATACTATTTTACCAACAGAATCTTGTTCATATCTGTGGTTTTCAAATGCTGCTGCTGTTGCTCCATTACATTTTTTAATGCAAATCTAAAAATATTTTGTATTCCTACACAAAATACAGTAATAAGCACAAATCCAAGGTGGAGATAGATGCAACTTCACTGGCAGCATCTTCATGATTAAGGAGCTAATGACTGCATATTAGCAGAGTCAGTTTGGTGCATGGCAGCAACTGTCACAATAACTTCATATTTCCAATAGAACTCCTAGTTCTGCCTGGTAACACCAGATGGCTCCTGTTCTTCTGTTCTGTTTCCTCACAGACTCTTTTCTGCTCAAACTTTCCAGATGTTTGTTTTTGGTAACATTTGGATGTTTCCGTGTGTCAGTGATGTGTTATGTTATCAGCTGGAGAAGCTGTTCTAAGAAGGCTGAGGATACAGGTAAGACGTATGTTGGAGACCAGCATCATGAGGAGAGTTAGATACCATAAAAGGTCTTATTTTAGTATGTGATAATAATAAATAAACAACAAATCACAAAGTGGTGTTTTCTTTTCTGTGCAGCCTGATCCTAAATGTCCTCTAAAACCACATGTACCCCAGTACCAAGTAACCCCTGGTACCCCGGTACCCGGTTGACCCACAGACAGCAGCAGTCTGCAGCTGTATCCAACTGCTTTTTCATTTGAAAGCAGCTGGACTTTGAAGAGTTACCTGGAGCTTTAGGGGATTGATGACATTGCCAGGTGGAGTGCAGACAGAATCAGATGTTCCTTCCAGTTGGATTTGTGTCAGGTACAGCAACCACTTTCCATTAGTTGTCTCCATTGGCCAATCAAACTCCACCATCAGGTTGCCTAGGTGACCCACGGGCTTTCCATGGAGATGAACCTGATTAATCAGAATGCAACATGATTCAAAACGGCTTGTTTGTTCAATTTCAGCCAAAGGCTTCAGACAAACCTGTAAGATGAAGAGAAGCAGACTTCCAATGTCTTCCATCTTCTTTATGGCTGACTCACCAATCACATGACCACTGAAGAAGGCAGGGCCTGGTGAATTCTTTCTGTCAGGAAACAGATTTTTTTGTGTGCTTAAATGAGACAGATTGAACTAATAATTAATGGTGTTCAAGGCAGCCATTGTGCAGTGACTAAGGATAACAGATGAACAGAAATTGTACTCACAAAACGAAAGACGTCTGCAAGGAGTACTCTACCAACAAAGAGAGGATTACTGGAGACAGATCAGACTGCTCACTAAGCCTGCAGATACACAGAGACTCAAGTCAGCATCTGTCCATCAGAAATGGTCAGAACTGATCTTCAGTGACTTACGTGGTGAGCTGCAGCTGGGAATGTATCTCCCTGGTGTTCAAGATTATTTCAGACAGCTGAAATTTAATTAGAATCTCAGCCTAAAATACAAGATCAGAAAGGGCGCAGAGTCAGAGCAGTGCGCTGAACACTGCAAACCTAAATTGTGGTTTACTGGTTACAAGTCAGTACCTTCTGGTTGCTTCGGAACGGGTTTCCCAGCTCACATATAAGAACTGTGGCCTCAACAGAACACTCTGGGACAATGGGCAGGTCCTTTAGTCCCACAAGCAAATATCAAGTCCATCCAGAAAGAGACGACAAAGCATTTTTCAAAAACAATCACATTTACTTTTTTCCTCTGTCAGTCAGCTATGTCTGTAGATTAAAAAAAAAGCTGCATGCTGTCAGTCTCCCTTACATGTAGACCTCAAGTTTTTGTCACTGCTGTAGTTTTCATAGTTATAAGATATTTTAGCGTCTAATCAGTGACACTTTATTTTATATAATCCATAAACTACTCAGGTATGTAGTCGTATGGAAAATCTTTTTATTTTAAACTAAAATGTTTTTTATGATTGTTTTTATTTGATCATTTTTCCTAAACCTTGGAAATTTTTCACCACTGTGATGGTGGTGCTTTGCCAACACATTCTCTGCATGCACCACAGGAATATGCTTGAAAGAGACAGGCTCATATTATGGGAGCAAGAGATGAAAAGACAGTCAATGGCTTCCATCAGTAATGTGATGACTGGCTCAGGGTCTGGATCTGGGTCTGAGTAGGGGGCTGGGTCAGGGTTTGGGACAGTGTCTTGGGTCTGGGTTTGGGTTGAGATCTGGTTCAGGGTTTGTGTCAGGGTCTGGATCCAAGTCTTGGTCTGGATTTGAGTTGCAGTAAGTTTGGATGCGGGTCTAGCTCTGGCTTTGAATTTTGGTTTGGTCTTGATTTGGGTCAAAGGTCTGGGTTTGGGTCTTGGTCAGGGTCCAAGTTTGGGTCGGGATCTGGGCCAGGGTCTGAGTTTAGGTCTGGGTCTGGGTTTGGGTGAAGGGTATGGGTCAGGGTCCAGGTTCAGGTCAGGGTTTGGGTCTAGGTTTGAGTCTGATCACGGTCTGATCACATAACTACATGTTTGAATAAAAACTAAACATTTAAAAAACAACTACATGTTTGAATAAAAAATAACACTACCCAACCCTACATTTGTGGCTTTTAATGCTCTCTTTACTATAGTTAAGTCTGCCTCTGAAAGTTTGCCGTCATGAAAACTTGCCAATCTGTCGTGAGACCAGTTCTAAAGCATTTTTTCCTTATACATGTTTTACCTGGCTCTGGACTCCCGAGTATATCACAGAAGGTGGAATGCTGATGCTGAGAAAGGTGTTGTGGGCATCCTCTGCAGGTCGCCCCACTGCGGGTACATTGCTAACATTTACCTGCAGGAACAGCCTCTTTATGTCGCCATAAAGCAGCACCTGATGGCCCTGCTTGCTGTGGACACAAGCAGATATGACATATTTGCAAGTGTGCACAGACCCTTCTGGGTGGGTAGGTAAGGTCTTTAATAATTCCTGAGAAAATTTGAAAGTGGCCATCTGCTGACATTCATTAAACACACATACATAAAACACACTAAAAACCAAGAAGTCATTGTGTTAAAAATAAATGACTTAAATTAATTAAAAGCAATAGTTTCTTAGATGCTCGGCCAGAGAGTTGTATTGCCTGATTGCACGAGGTACAAACGATTTCTTCAGTCTGTCTGTGTAGCAGCGCTGAGACAGCAGTCTGCTGCTGTATGTCCTCCTGTTGGTGAACGCCTTGTTTAGATATGTGAGGGATTTCTCACGATGGCTCTGATTTCTCACGATGGCTCTGCTTTCTCACGATGGCTCTGATTTCTCACGATGGTTTGATTTCTCATGATGGCTCTGATTTCTCATGATGGCTCTGATTTCTCATGATGGCTCTGATTTCTCATGATGGCTCTGATTTCTCATAATGGCTCTGATTTCTCATGATGGCTGTTATTTCTCATGATGGCTCTGACTTCTCATAATGGCTCTGATTTCTCATGATGGTTCTGATTTCTCACGATGGATCTGATTTCTCACGATGGCTCTGATTTCTCACGATGGCTCTGATTTCTCACGATGGCTCTGATTTCTCATGATGGTTTGATTTCTCATGATGGCTCTGATTTCTCATGATGGCTCTGATTTCTCATGATGGCTCTGATTTCTCATGATGGCTCTGATTTCTCATGATGGCTCTGATTTCTCATGATGGCTGTTATTTCTCATGATGGCTCTGACTTCTCATAATGGCTCTGATTTCTCATGATGGCTCTGATTTCTCATGATGGTTCTGATTTCTCATGATGGCTCGGATTTCTCATGATGGCTCTGATTTCTCATGATGGTTCTGATTTCTCATGATGGCTCGGATTTCTCATGATGGCTCTGATTTCTCATGATGGCTCGGATTTCTCATGATGGCTCTGATTTCTCATGATGGTTCTGATTTCTCATGATGGCTCGGATTTCTCATGATGGCTCTGACTTCTCATAATGGCTCTGATTTTGTCGTGATGGCTCTGATTTCTCATGATGGTTCTGATTTCTCATGATGGTTCCGATTTCTCATGATGGTTCTGATTTCTCATGATGGTTCTGACTTCTCATAATGGCTCTGATTTCTCATGATGGCTCTGATTTCTCATGATGGCTCTGATTTCTCATGATGGTTCTGATTTCTCATGATGGTTCTGATTTCTCATGATGGTTCTGACTTCTCATAATGGCTCTGATTTCTCATGATGGCTCTGATTTCTCATGATGGTTCTGATTTCTCATGATGGCTCGGATTTCTCATGATGGCTCTGATTTCTCATGATGGCTCTGATTTCTCATGATGGCTCTGACTTCTCATAATGGCTCTGATTTTGTCGTGATGGCTCTGATTTGTCATGATGACTCTGATTTCTCATGATGGCTCTGATTTCTCATGATGGTTCTGATTTCTCATGATGACTCTGATTTCTCATGATGGCTCTGATTTCTCATGATGGTTCTGATTTCTTGTGATGGCTCTGATTTTGTCGTGATGGCTCTGATTTCTCATGATGGTTCTGATTTCTCATGATGGCTCTGATTTCTCATGATGGCTCTGATTTCTCGTGATGGCTCTGATTTCTCGTGATGGCTCTGATTTCTTGTGATGGCTCTGATTTCTCATGATGGCTCTGATTTCACATGATGGTTCTGATTTCACATGATGGCTCTGATTTCTCATGATGGCTCTGATTTCTTGTGATGGCTCTGATTTCTTGTGATGGTTCTGATTTCTCATGATGGCTCTGATTTCTCATGATGGCTCTGATTTCTCGTGATGGCTCTGATTTCTCGTGATGGCTCTGATTTCTTGTGATGGCTCTGATTTCTCATGATGGCTCTGATTTCACATGATGGTTCTGATTTCACATGATGGCTCTGATTTCTCATGATGGCTCTGATTTCTCATGATGGTTCTGATTTCTCATGATGGCTCTGATTTCTCATGATGGTTCTGATTTCTCATGATGGTTCTGATTTCTCATGATGGCTCTGATTTCTCATGATGTTTCTGATTTCACATGATGGCTCTGATTTCTCATGATGGCTCTGATTTCTTGTGATGGCTCTGATTTTGTCGTGATGGCTCTGATTTCTCACGATGGCTCTGATTTCATGCTCAGGGTTCTCTGCTCAGCCACCTCCTCCACAGGAGCCAGCTTCAGTTCCACCACAGAGCTCGCCCTCTTGATGATCTTTGAGCTGGCAGATGTTCTTCTTGCTGAAGCTGCACCAACACACAACAGCTTAGAGGAGAGCACTCGCCACCAGCCACTGCTGAAACACGTGCAGCAGTTTGATGCAATGTTAAATGAGTGCAGCTTTTGGAGAGAGTACAGCCTGGACTGGCTCTTCTTTTCTAAAGCTGGTCTGTGCTGGTGGTTCAGTCCAGCTTGTGGTCCAACAAAACCCCCAGATACTTGTAGGTCTGTACCATCTCCACGCTGTCTCCCTCTATATGCACAGGCTGAGGTGTTCAAGCTTTCCTTCTGAAGTCCAGAACCATCTCCTTGGTCTTCTGGACATTCAGCTGCAGTTGGTTCTTTCTACACCAGGCCACAAAGTCCTTCACCAGCCGGCTGTACTCCCTCTCTTGGTCCCCTTTTATGTAGGCCCCAATAGCCGTATCCTCCGAGAACTTCTGCATGTGGCAGGTCGCTGTGTCATGGTGGAAGTCAGACGTATACAGCATGAAGAGAAGAGGACACAGCACTGTCCCCTGCTGTGACCCTACACTGCAGTTTAGGGGACTGGAGACAGATCCCCCCCATGCTGACATACAGTGCATCTGGATAGTATTCCTTGCGCCTCACTTCTTCCACATTTTATGATGTATCAGCCTTGTTTCAAAATGGATTAAATCAGTTTTCTTCCTGAAAAAACCTATTGAAAACACCCCATAAAATAAATGTTGAAACATTTATTTTTGAAATAGTTGCAAATGTAATAAAAATGAAAAACTTGAAAAGTGACATGTACAGAAATATTCAAATTTCGATTATGAAGTGTGGATTAATGTAAGAATCGTTTCTGATCAAATTCAGTAAGCAATCCCTTTTGACACTTTGACGTACAGGTGATTCCTGGAATAATGGAATGTATTTTTATGTTAATCAATAAGATCATCTTTGTTATTTGATATTATTATTACTTATGGTTTGATTTATGATCTGCACTGACTGGTAAGTGATAATAAAGAGCAGTTAGTGATTTGTTATGTGAAGCGGCATTACTTGAGTCTGATCATACAGGCTGATCACATGATCTAATCACAAGATGTTTTACGGTTTACATTTCCATCTGTCAAAAGGCAGCAGATGAGGTCAAATCAGAAGACAGCTGTCTGTCTGACGTTTCCATCTGTTGCTCACATATATTTTGAATGTACTCACTCTGGGAAGGGATTCTTGTTCTCATCTGTGAACCGGGCCTGCATCTGCAAGTTGCTATCACAACGGTTGTCAGAACCGCAGGCTTTCTTAAAGTGGATCTGCACACACAGAGTTCACATTTATCTTTATGAAACTCTCCACAATTTATTTTAAAATCTTCTTCAAATTGTTTTAATGCTTCTGCTTTATGCCATCTTACTGACGATCTGCAAAAGCTTCAGGTGGAGCACACATCATGCTGAGTCTGGTTCTGACCTGGGCCCGGGTGGGTTGGAGTGTCTGCCCGAGCACAGGCAGGTGTTTCAGGTCTTGCACTACATTTCCTCTCTTGGGCAATTTCTCCAACAATGAGACATTCAGGGAGAAGACCAGAGGTTCCACCTTGTTTTTAACTGGACTCTTCAGAACACAAGCAGAAAGAGAACGATTCATCTCAGCAGAGTGCCAACCCAGCTGGTAATGGGAGAAGTGGATTTGGATGGAATCAGAAAGCAGGTCTGATGTAGGGAGCCGGAATCTGTGTGGAATGCTGATAGACTCAGATGTGTGCTTACATGCAGGAACACGCAACGTGACGGATATGGGTTCAGAATCCTCCACATGCGGACACTGGGTTTGTGAGTTTGGTTTAGAATCTGTCAGCAATAGACTCACACTCAGCACTGAACCACAAAAGTGACCACACTGGGTCAATTTAATCTCCACGACCAGAACTTCCTGTTATTTGCCTGAGGTTGGAATCAGAACCCAAGCAGATTTGGTTTCATACGAGATGAATTATCAATGAAAATGGATGATCTAAATGCTTTAATCCACTTTTATTGAAATTAGGACCAACAAAGGCAAAAATATTGTTGTAGGGAGCATCTACAAACCTCCAGATACAAACAATTTACAGAAAGTGTCAGACAAACTTTAAGCCAGACACATTTGAGGACAAAACATGTTATATTCTTGGTGACTTTAATATTAACCTTTTTAAATGTGAGACTCATATTCCAACAAACTAATTTGTCAATATACTTCATACCAATTATTTTTTTCCAGTGATTGATAAGCCAAGAAGAATTACCGACAAATCTGCAACAGTAATTGATAACATGTTATTCAATTCCCTGCAATTCAAAGCAGCATCTGGACTCATGTTTGCAGACATAACTGAATACTTATAATAATAACTGCCCACATTTTATATTATGCATTGCAGCATTGCGACTGAACCTCCAAAAACCTTTAAGAAGCTTAATGAACAAAATAAATTGAAATTTTCATAAAATATCCTAGAAAAACCATGTTTTGCAGAAATTTATATTAAGAAAGTTTGTAATTGACATTATACTCCAACAGAAAAACACTGCCCCGGGTCATGACGAACTTAGTGCTTCCCTGATAAAGAATGTTCTGAAACCATTATGTAAACCACTGACTCATATGCTAACCGTATCAATGAGTACAGGCATTGTTCCTGCAGAGTTAAAAGTGGCAAAAGTTTTGCCACTTTATAAATATGGTGATCCAAGTATGCTTACTAATTACGTCCCATATCAATCTTACCATGTTTTTCAAAGGTTCTGGAAAAGTTTCCTTGTTCTAGATTACTCAAACATTTAAACACAAATAATCCTCACTCCAGTTTGCCGCTTCATTCCTGCATTTGGGTTGCACTAATACCTCCGTAACAACTCTTTCCACAATACAGTTGTTAAATATCTATGATACAATATTCATCAGGTACTTACATTTTCACTAATGATAGATTAGGGGCAAATATTAAATTTTCAAAACTACTTCATCAAAAAAATAAACTCTTCTGGTACTAGACAAGGGCAAACATTTCATCGTCCTCCTATCCACAAGTCAAGTTTTCTTCTTGTTATCGTGGCTGCAATTTACTTTAATTGAATTTTGTAATCAAGAACTCATTCTTATTTAATTACTTAAAAAACAATTTGATAGAAAGGTCTAAAAATGGGGTTTGATTATGTTTGAAAATGTATGTTTTCTAATTTGATTTTCATTCAAACCATTTTGATTTTAAATAGTTATGTCATAGATGTTTAGTTTTATATTCTTTAGTCTAGTTCTCTATTTGTTCACTTATTGTATTATATTTCAATTTGTTTTATTTTTCACATAGGTGTGTGATTGTCTTGAATGAACCCAGTTGAGTTTCTGTGACACACATTCACATCATTTTATTTTTTAGGTATTTTTTTATGTTGCTTGTACTCCTACGTTCTTTTTAAGTGTGTAAATAAATAAATCAAATCAACCGAAACAGATTCAAACACACAAGAGCTTCTGTACAAAACCAGACGTTTGCATGAAAGCAGGTTTTTCTGATGTCATGTTAGACATGTGTGCACATCATTGAGTTAGGGTTTATTTATGAGCGCAGGTGTCAGCTCACCTTTGCACAAACAGTGTGAAACAGAATGAAATGCTTTCCATGTGTTGGTTTGTATGCAGGAGTGTGTGACCTGTAGTTGCATTGTGTACATGCTGACATGTTTGTATGTGAAGATTTTTGAAGCCAACAGTAGAATTGTAACATTTGAGTGCGTGGACAAGCCCCGCCCCTTTAGAATAACATTTTAAACTGACAGCAATGATGATAAACCTCCAGTTTTATGCTTGCTTTATGGTTCTACCTCCCTGGCCACCACCCACTTCTGTAATCCTCCTCCAACCCCCTTTTTCTCTCCTTTCTGATGTACTCTTACCCCCCATCACTAACATTCCACTCTCTTCTCTTCCATTCAGTCTGATGACAGAAGCCTTTCAGTTGTTTGATACTTCATTTTACTTGTAATAAAATCTGGTGACGAAACACACTTTATTTTAGCTTTCTTAAATTTGTTCACCAAAGTGTTCAATCAGGGACATTTTTCTTTGTCTAGAGGGTGGGAGGAGTCAAGAAAACTCACATTACTTTGTCACACCGTTCTGCTGGAAGCAGTCCAGTACTTCTGTAACTGCTGCAAACCGAGTGCCTGTTTATAAAAGCCAGAGGGTGGCGCTGTGTGCATGTGTGGGTCCCTCACCAGGAGGCCAGCTCTCAGAGTCTCACACTGCTGTTTCGGCATGGATAACGACCCAGAGGAAGTGGTCCGGCCGTTACTTTGGAATAAGAGGCGGGGCTTGAGGCTTGTGACGTCAGCAGTCACAGTAAATATGATGTCTGTGAAAAAAACAAGAGAGATTTCAGACTAAATCTCTGAACAAGACTATTTTCAATCACCTAGCCTTTCTGCAGACAAATCTTAGTTTTTATTTGACTGTTCTATTCTGCATCTTCCTCTCTTTCCTGGAAGCACCAACCTCAGCATCCTTTTCCCAACATCCTCCTCTAAACATATGCAAACATCTCTATTTGCTTCCCTGCATTTATCTCCAGAACAACTATCATAATCTGTTCCTCTGATGGATTCACTTATGATCCTATCAGTCTCTAAACCAACATTCTAGTCTCACCTCAGTCTTCTATACCTAGATCAGCTGGAAGAACTTCTTGGTCTCCCAATGTTTCAGCTCCTCCCTAAAAACCTCAGTGCTCTCCTTTTTAACTTCCACTACTTGGTCCTCTGCTCTGCCGTTATCCTCTTCATCTTCCTCACCTCCAGGGTCATCCTCACATCACCTTCCTCTGCTATATGGTTACACCCTCCACAGCACGGCTTTGCAGTTGCTGATTGTCCTCTGCCATCCATCCTTCTGGATTCCAAACTCCTCAGTTTCCTTCCCCCTCATGTCCATTAAAGTCTGCTGCCCCCTCAAAAGATCTCCTGGATCTCCTCATGGATCTCCCTCCAGATTTCCTACTTCTCCCAGGCTCTCATCCTACCAGGGGCCCATAACCACTGACAACATTCAGCACCAGACCTTCATCTTCCATCTTCAGACTCATCCTCTCTGACCCTCTCTTCACCGCCAGAACATTCTTATTTAACTCCTCCTTCGGGAGCTCTTCTCCTCCAGTCCTCCTTTCGTCCACTTCATGATCAAACATCTCGAAGCTGCCACCAGTTCTCTTTTCATGTAATCTCCTGATTCCACAGGAGATTGACCCTTCTTCTGTCCATCATCTCCACAGACTCTGGTTTTCCTGTCAGGACTCTTTCATTTTATGTTGTTCTTCTTCACTCCTGAAGAACACATCCTCCTCTTCTCTCTAGGTCAGCAGCATCTGTGGTGGTCACTGCTGACCGAGTGTACTGGGATGAGAGTTTGATTTGTGATTCTCATGACTGAGAAGCCTTTCCTGTCCAACTGGTACCGGCACACACAAGTCCTGGATGGTTACATCTTGTAGCTTTATTTTGCACGCCAACATGGAGGTTTTTCCAGCACAAATGTGTTTGTGTGCCAGCATGTCTGTTGTGTGTCTGTGATTACCTTGTCTGTTATTGGTCAGCCTGTTGCAATAGACCTGCCTCATGCGTGTTTGTCTCAGATGTAATTCAATGACGTGATTTTTTTTTTGTGAGGATGCACAGGAACATGGCGTCAGCACATGGGTGGGGTTTGGGTGCAGTAGCAAGCCGTGTGACCTTCAGATTGATCAAATACTTCTGAGAGCAACAGGGAGTCCTGTTGCTAATTCAAATGGGGAATTGGAAGAAGGACAAATTTACTTGTACTCACACAGGCACACAGGAAGCAGGTTGATTTCATTACTGCATGAAAACAGGCTCACTACTGTCAGGACACCAGGATCTTACACCATCAGGATACATCCAGCCCATCTGCCAGACAGCATTACCACCAGGACATTGTGTGTTCAAAGGGTGAACTGCAACCCCCAGGACGAGGGGGTTCAAGCCCCTCCAGTAAAGCTGGGATTATTAATGGTTCCTGATCTGGACCTAAAAGCCCTCCCACCCCAAATCTGAGACCAGGAGCACACACCACCACCCATCTAAGGTATAAAACAACTTTCTGAAATAAAAGGAAGATGATGACTTACTGATGCTGTCGTCTTCTCTCCTTCCTCCATCATTAAGGGTGTAGAAAAAACACATCTTCACCTGGATGCTGACAGACCAACACGTTTTCACTCCCAAGTCATCACATTTTCACGCATGGGAAAGGAGCCCTCTGCGTCACTCTTTGACACTTTGGGTGCTCCCAACTCATCGTTTTGTGACGCGCTGGCTGTTCCAAGTAAATCAGTTCCAGTCGTTTTGTCTGAAGCAGTAGAGAACGCGGACCAAACCTCCGCATGCGTCCAGAACCGTTACCAATCTGCATCCAGTACCAGGTTACGGTTAGGGTTACGGTACCGTTTTGTGGCCTGGAGGTTGGGGAGCCTTGATTTAATTGGATGAGCCAGCGCGTCAAAAAACAACGACTTGAGTACACCCTCCGCATCAATCTTTGATGCAGAGAGCTCCTACTCATGCGTCAATATGTGACAATTTTGGAGTGAGAACAGGTTGGACAGATAGATAAAGTTTGACTTATGAACAAATAAATGAACAAGTGAACGAGTGAGCGAGCAAGTGACTGAGTAAATCAGGGTTCAAAAGTGCTTTTTTATAAAACAAAATTAAGCAAATTAACAACCAAAAATTAAAAACAACAGCAAATTAATTCAAAGGACATTGAAATTGAAATTAATTCAAAGGACACTGAGATGGGATTGGAGATTCCAGCTCAGACGAGGAAAACAAATATATTCATGGATCTATTTGTCTGGAAGTAAATGCATCAGAATGGAGCGGAGCAGGGAGACTTTAGCCTTACAAATACGATCTTTTTCCAGGTGAATGTTTTTGTCTGCACCTGATTCACAGTGATTTGAATAAAGAAATAAGCAGAAACAAAATTTTAACCTAAATTTTCTTTCTTTATGCATAAATGTTTTATATAGTCTGGACTAACAATGCTGAGTGACATCAAAGAGTCAAGAGGCATCCAAGAGGTTACCAGACGGTAGATAGCTGTTTGAAGACCTTTCAGATTTGGGTGCACATATTTTTGGGTTAGATTTAGCTAAAAGACACAAATGATTAAAGCTTATGAGGTGAAAGGGCTTCAGTTTGTCTTACCAAAAGTCGCAGCTGTTTGGGTCAATGACATCTGGGGAAATTTGGAGAGTTTTGTTTAGGTGGATGACGGGACGGGTTCTGTAAAGTACAAGAGTTAATCAGTAAAACAGTAACATCACAGGAGAGCAGATACAAATGACTAGAAATGTGCTCATCAGGGAGTGCTGATAGGTAAAACATGCACCTTAGTAGAGCCACTGTGTCATCCAGAGAACCCACAAGCAAGTCTGGATAACGGTTTTCATCAACATCTAGACCTGCTGACAGGGAGTATCCAAATGTTCGGAACCGTGAGGAGATACTGCTGCCGTGGATGACCTTTTGCACAGGCAGTGGGTGAAAGGTTGGATCAGGAGGGGCATCACGCAGACGCTGTGTTTGGTGATTTTTTAGACATATGAACTGAAGGGACCTGTATGAACATGTTCTACAGGTTCTAATCCAAGTGTACTCTGGACAGTTCATCCTGCTAACTTTGTTCTCCGAAGGTTTTCCTTTTGCTTTCTGGGGACAGTTTCCTCAAAGGTCCATCTTTCTTTAAAGGTCAAGTCAGAGAGAAAGAAGATCTTACTATTTCATGAACAACTGAAACGTAAACCAACCTGGCTGGGTTCTGCTGACACTCCATCTTTACTCCCAGTCCAGATCATCACGCTTCCGGTCTGGTAGAAAGGCGCTCCAACTGCGATGTCTGCCACACACCAACATGTCAGTGACTTGTTTCAAAATCTCATCCTGAAAGCCAGCTGCGGTCCTTACCCTGGAAACCATCCTGGTTGAGGTCTCCAGCAGCAGTTACAGATATTCCAAATGCAGAACCAGGTGGGCCAGTCAGCACCATACTGGGTGTGGACTCAAAATGGGCCCCTGTGTTCATGTAAATGTAAACGGCTCCGCCTTCTCCCTGCTGACGACTGAAGTAAAAAGGAGCACCAACCAGCAGATCGTTCCACCTGCAGTACAAGTAATGGACTGTAACTCCCTTTTTTGTACTGGGCCTCCATATTACTTTTGCTTTCCTTCTTAATGCTTAAGCAATCAGGAAAGAGGATGAAAGAACCCTCCCATATATTTGAGTCTCCTGTTGCCATGGTGATTGGTTCTGGAGCTTTGCAGATAAAATCACCGTGACCTTAGTTTAAGAGAAACACCTGGACACCTAGGAACCAAGAAGGTGGGATTTCCTGTTTTTCTTTCAGGAAATCCTTTATGTTTTTGGTGTGAAATCTTCCTCACCCATCGCTGTTGAGGTCGGTGATGGCTATGGCGTTCCCAAAGTAAGAGCCCGTTTGTTGACCACGCAAGATCAGCTTCTTCACAAGCTTCCTGGACTGTTTAGCAAGCAGCCACACTGAGCCACAAGCGTCCTCTTTACTGTCCCGAGGAGCTCCTGTTCATCAGCAGACAACAACGCAATAAGATAACTGCGTTGTAATACTGGGCTAAATAAAAAAAATTGAATCAAATCAAAGTGCACCAACAGACAAGTGGGGGGGTCAGAGTAATACCTGTTACAATGGTTTCTTCCTCCTTGGACAAAACAAGGGGGGCCTGAGTGATGGAATAGCCTGGAGAACCACACAAAAAGGTGAACTGGGGTCACAATGGACACCCAAGAGTTCCAGCAACTTCTGAATCGATGCAACTGAAAGTTCTGTTTCTGACTGACATCCAGGGCCGGCCCTGAACTTTACGGCGCCCTAGGCAAAAAGAGTTCCACCACCGCTATCAGGAACAGAAACAACATAACTAACTGGATTATGTGCAATAAGTATTTATTATTTGAATTCTCAAAACGTAAACAATAACCATGTATGATTAGTATTTAAAATAAGGGCAATTTTCAGAATGTTTCTATTTCTTTCTGTGACCCCATGCTCTTTGTATGCTCAGGACTGTTCTGATGCAGGTTTTTCAGTCATTAAGACCCTCACTGGCTCTTAATGTCTATGATTTTTGGGAGTGGCAGCAGAAGCAGTACAAACATTAGGAATGTTCTTTTAATCATCTCCCCATCAGCTAACTTTATGAAGACATAACAATGATGGAAACTCCCCATAATACCGCGTAATACTCGCGCAAAGCATCTATTCTGATTCACGTTGATGGCGTCAGGAGTGTGAAAGAGCACAGCAGGTTCTGACAGACGCATCTCCAGTGTCAAAGGTTTGAAGCTTAAGAGACAAAAACTAGATCGTCAGTCAAATATGTCTATTTCCACCAGAAACAAGAGCATTTTCTAACCAAAATACACTGGGGGGGGGATTTCCTGGCAATGTCAATCAAACAGACAAACCTCTGCTTTGAGCCCGTTTTTTCTCCTCTGCCTTCCCATTTTCAATTGAAACTGTCCCCGAGGGCTTGCTTTACTGCTTTTTCATCCATAAGGTTTTAAAGAAGCACAAACAGTTGCAACCCCCTCCCAGATTAGACAGCGGCAGGTAAGGAGGGGCATCACCCCGGGCAAAGTTATTGATTATGTCAACATTTTGAGCTATTTTATTTGTGTTTTAATTATTACCTTTGAACTTTTACATGAAATGAGTGGTCTGTCAAACTGTTAAAAACAAAACAAAAAAAGCCTTTATAATAATTAAATCTGGTGCCCCCTCCAGCAGATGCCACTCTAGGCAGGTGCCTAGGGCACCAATGCCCAGGGCCGGCCCTGATGACATCAGTGACATGAAGGGGAAGCTTTATGAGCTCAGACTCAGAACATGAGCTCTGGTCAGTTCTGCAGACCTAGGTAAATGTGTCGTTGCTTCAGGTTGGACATGTCAGTCTCCCACGTCTCCAACTCATCTTCAGGATTCCTCCAGAAGACGTGCACATTTCCTGCATCACACACACTCAGTTAGAAAGCATTAAGCCGGAGCCCGGATCTGCAGTCTGAAAATACTTACCCTGCCACATAAAACTTCCTGGAGATCCAACCATGATCTCGTACTGGGTGATGAAAGCAGAGACGCCCACGTTACACATGGCCTCACGAACGAAGCTGTCCCTGTGGCTGAGCACATGCACGTGCACATGTGAGGTGGTGGCACAGCCTCCAGCAGTTCACCATGAAACATTACTTACTCGCAGGGCTGATATATGAACTTCATCTCATTTTCTTTGTTTCCATGAAGATAGCAGCGACCAATCATCTGTCTCTCTTTGAAAGGGCCGTAAAATTTGACAAAGCGATGACCACAGGCCTGCCGGGACACAAAGGATTCACTGTCTGACCTCCCCGTTCTTTTATTCAGCTGATGCTCTCATCCACGCCAAAAGATATTCTCATCCCAGTGATCTATAGCATGTTTGGTTCTATTGCTTGTGAAGTTGAGTAAACTGCCAGTCCGCTGGTTGGCGATTTAACCAGCTGGTTATTTGTTTCAATAACCTATCTCCTTAACTATTGCAAGTTATTTGAAGACAGTCCAGTTTCTCCATCTGTGGCTGCATTCATTCAGAGTAAACTTTAAAAGCTAGAAAGTTCAGAAGAGCTTGAATGTTGAAAACCCTCCAGCCTTGAGGGCATAGACTTACCAGAATCCTGCCCCCAGGAGACCCCTGACTGGCTATGGAGACACCCAGCCACATGTCCTCGACAAGGTCTTCAGAGGGGTTCAAACCTGAAGAGATAAGAGAACCTTTATGACCTCTTGGACAGCCGATCATCAATTGAAATGATTGGTTTGGGTGTGCTCTGTGACAACAATGGTTTGGGATTGGCGCAAAACTTGCATTCAAGTAATTTACATGTCATTATCAACTGGAAAAAAGTAATTTGTCATCTTCCTGGAGAGGACCAGTCCCAGGTGGAGTTCAGCCATCTTGAGGTGTTTTAAGCAAGAGGGACCATGTAATGACATGAAAAATGCCTCAGCAGAGGTGTGGGAAATGCCAGTAAAGAGGGAGCTTTGATCCCCTGTAGCATGGAAGCTGTCAGGAAGATTATCAAGAAGATTAAGACAAACTGCAATGTCATTGTTTTAATCTACCTTTGCAACAGAAAGTCAGTTTGCGTGCTGTATCACAAGAGCCACTGAAAAACTCTGCGCTTTTAAAATAATCCCATAAAGTACATTTCCAGGAGTCACAAAAGCTGAAAGAAGATATAAATCTATCCTTTCACTCGATTTCCAACCCCACTAAAGCGTGTTCAGGGTCACGGGGCTGCTGGTCCCTACTCAGCTTCAGGATACACCCCAGACCACACAACCACACATCCTGAAATGAGTGTAACTCATGACTTAAACAAATAATTTGGGCTGTCAAAAACCTGGATCATTTGATGTTGTCTGAGCTGCAAACACTGAACAAAGACAAACCCAAGTTTTTAAAATCAAACTGTAGTATTTAAATTTGTAAGGTTCGAAGTAGGACAACCCAAACTAGAAGCACACACAGGAATATCTAAATAAATTTGTTCAGAGATGTCCAAGAGTTAAATACAGTACCAACCAATTGACGCTTGGGTAAGGTGTACCCAACTCATTGTTTTTTGAGGCGCTGGCTCAAAACTCTAACCCTAACCCAATTACATCAAGGCTCCCCAACCTCCAGGCCGCAAACCAGTACCAGACTGCATCGGTACCCTGACCCTATCTCTAAATAGGTACCCTAACCATAACCTGGTAGCGGTTCTGGACACGAACACAGCTGGTGCTGGATGTGTCCCAAGGTTTGGTCCACATTCAGACACGTCCTGGATGACTGGACCCCTGATTTAATCTGAACATCTGGCGCATCAAAAAACGACAAGTTGGGAGCACCTAAAGCGTCAAAGAGTGACGCGGAGGTCTCCTTAGCCATGCGTCAAAATGTGACGACTTTGAAGTGAGAAAATGTAGAAATTTTATCATTTACAACTGAGCAATGCAATGAAGTCCTATTTCTCTGACATCATTACCAAAAACTCTCATAACTCTCGGGCCTTATTCGCTAAAGTCGACAGGCTGACAAACCCCCCTGTGTCAGTGTCATCAGAACTTTACTCCACTAAAGCTTGTAATGACTTTGCTAAATTCTTTACAGACAAAATCAAAAACATCAGGCAAACTATTATTTCATCAACTACAAGTCCAGAATATGAAATGTATCCACTGAAAACCCCATTGCTCAGTTTCAACCCAAAAACAGTGACTACAGACAGTGGAAATATGTCAGTGCTAGTTTCATTGGATCTCAGAGCTGCATTTGATGCAGTTGACCACGCTATATGACTCAAACGACTGGAAAACTGGGTGGGTCTCACCGGGCCAGTACTAAACTGGTTCAAAACGTACTTGGAAAACAGGAAATATTTTGTATCAGTTGGTAACTTCACATCAGAGCTTCACAGAAATTACATGTGGAGTTCCCCAAGGCTCCATCCTTGGGCCACTTCTATTTAATATCTACATGCTCCCACTGGCCCAGGTTATAAAGAATAATAACATTAGTTACCATAGCTATGCAGATGACACACAAATATATATTACAATGACACCAGGAGAGCCAGGCCCTGTACATGCTTATGGTAAATGCATTCATGACATTAATGACTGGATGTGTCACAACTTACTTAATTAAACAAAAACAAATCTGAGGTTATTGTCTTTGGGGCTAAAGAGAAATGGTTGGACGTCACTACACAACTTCAATCTATTCATCTTGACACCGCCAACCAGACCAGAAACTTGGAAGTAGTGATGGACACAGACCTACATTTTGATAAACAGATTAAGGCAGTGAAAAAAATAAGCCTACCATCATCTCAAAAATATTTCAAGATCTGATGGACATGGAAAAAATAGTTCATGTTTTCAATTCAATTCAATTTATATAGACCAATATCACAGCCATAGCCGTCTCATTGGACTGAGATCTTTAGTTGACTTGACTACTGTAACAGTGTTTTCACAGGACTAATTCACACAGCTTATTCAGAACTCAGCTGATCGTGTTCTCACAGGATCCAAAAAAGTAGAACCACATCAGTCCAGTTCTGAGGTCTTTACACTGGCTGCCTGTCTGCCAGAGGATAGACTTTAAGGTTATACTACTGGTTTATAAAGCTTTGAATGTTTATCACCAAAGTACATGACTGACTTCCTGACCCAGTATATACCAGCCAGACCTCTCCGCTCATCTGGATCCAGTCTTTTGTCAGTTCCTAGAGTCCAACATGGAGAATCTGCATTCAGCTTCTATGCTCCACAGATATGGAACAGACTTCCAGAAAACTTTAGATCAGCTGAAACACTCAGAGTATTTAAATCCAGATTAAAGACCCAGCTGTTCTCATCTGCATTTGATTCATTTGGATTCAAACGTTTACATCTGTACTGTTTATCTACGTTTGATTTAAATTCACTTCTTTTAAACTTTCTTTAAATATTAGTTTAATGATCACACCTTTGATATTTCTTTGTACATGAAATGTGCTAAGCAAAGAAACTTGCCTTGCCTAAATGCACCAACAGTTGCACGGGGAGTTCTGAAACCCCACCCAGAGCAAAGTATGTAAAGACGAACTGTTTACTATTATTAAAGAACTGGCTGACAATGAGCACGCTGCAGACATCATGGAATGAGGAGAAGTGCAGTCAGCACAGGGAACAAACAAATCCAACATCCATGATCCAACGACAAAAACTGAGAGGCAGAAAAGGCAGATCAATACACTGAGGGGGGTGACTAAATATTAGCCAGGGACAGAACATGGGTCAAAGCATAGACAAGCAAAAACTATGAAACTGAAATGCTGGAACTGGCAAAGAGTGGAACTGTCACTCCTAAATACTGTGGCTCACAGGTGGGATGGATGTCAGTGATTAGGCACACCAGGTGGAGACTGGGAAAATCAGAGCATTAGGGGCATAAATCGATTCAGCAATATATCACAATATTTTATTTAGCGGTACTTCTATGCATTTAAAATGCTTAAAACAATGAATTAATTATTTACGAGTAAACATGTAGGTTCAGCGTCTTACTTTTGTTTTCCACCTCAAACCCCAACTGCTAGGTGGCAGAACAGCACACTGAGCCTCTGAGCAGCATTGAGCTGCACCAAAACGATCAGGGGAGAACCAGGTTGTGATAAGTGTTCAGTCAGCTACATGGTTTTTGTTGTTAGAGACATGTGCTACTTAATGTTGACGGGAGATGGGTACTGAACCGAAACTCTGTGCCACGGTGCTGCCAGTATTATATAAACACAGGGATTGTGGTGCTTCGTAGCGGCTCAGATAAGAACGAATGAAACAGTGAAGCTGGCTAGCAGCTCATGCACAGAACCTCAGTCAAAATGCTGTCGGCAAAGCGGGTCAAAGTTCAGCTGCACTTCACAGCTTTAGATTCTACTTCAGCGACCTGATGGATCAGAGTGATGTTTACAATACTCTGAAAAATGTCATGGAGATGAGCGGTGAAATCTGTGAGAAAACAGCACTGCAGTTCAGACTGTTTTATTATAATTGAAACTTACAGTGCAAAATACCCAATAAACAGACATTTTTGCTTTTGTTTTTAGATTAAATTTATCAGAGTTTTACATCAAATGTTTTTTGTTTGTTTGTTTGTTTAAATGTTACTGCAAAGTTCAAATATCCAGTGGTAAATGGATGCAGCACCTCCCTGCAGGTACTTTGTGGTTTAACAAGATTTGAAGGATGGTTTCACTTGGCCGTTGCCATGGTTACCACTGGTTAAGGGCCACTCAGCCCTGTTTTGCCTGTTCAGAAGCAGAGTGCAGCTATATGTGGGATGGAAAACCCGCGATACAAAGCTATTGATAAAACCAGGAGCAGCATTAGCTATAATCAGAAGATCAGCTGACACTGTATATTCTTTCAGACTCTGAGGGAGGGAGGGATTGGTCCCCACTCAGCCACCAATCAGGGGCTTTGCTCAAATTTTCTGAAGAAATGTGAAGGATTAAATACTTTAGGATTACATATCATCCCAATAATCTGAAATCTTCCACGCTAGTCATGCTGGATGGGGCTGACATGAGGAAGAAGAAGACTGAGACTCACCAGGATCTACGAGCTTCATCCTCCGGCACTCAGATTGATCAGCAGTAACTGGACAGCTGTAAACCCCGCCTGTTTTACTGGCTAAAACACCAGGCTCCGCCTTCTCCCTGGGAGCGCCAACCAACAGCCTGTGAAGAAAACAGATATGTTACCTGCAGATCAAAGTGTTCTTCTTCTGCAGATCCTGACAATCATGGAGTCTCTGATCAGGCACGCCATCGCTGTATGGCTGATTTTTTTTCTTTTTTACAATATTCCACACTCTACCCCTAAAGAGAAGACATTCCTGAACTCCCTCAATTCAACTGTTTACTGTTATTAAAGAACTGGCTGACAAAAGGCAATGACAGCCCCCCCAACACCCCCCACTCCCCATGAGCACCAAACCACACAAGCAGCCGCCCTGAAGCACCACACCAGAACCACCGCCCAAACCAAGGCCAAAATCTGTCAATTTGCTAATCTGAGATAAATTTAACATTCACATTTACTTTCATCAAGTCCAGAAAGATGTCCTCCGGTCACCTGATACCAGGATATCTGCACCTGGGATGATGCTGGACCCAGCTACACCACCCTGTTGCCACACTCATCCAATAGGCAGGACCTCAGAGATCTGTGCCGTTTCTGACCTTTGGTTTTCTGCTTTTATCATTGCAATCTTCTTTGTTAGGCAGCTATAGTGCAGAGGTAGAACAGGAGGAACGCAGGTTCAGTTCCCACCCTGCCCGCCAGGGTGTCCTTGGACAAGACACTGAACCCCTCATTTCTCCTGGTAGTTGTAGGTTGGCACCATCAGTGTGTTTATGGGTGAATGGGACTGTAAAACACTTTGGGTCCCAAAGCAAGAAAAGAAGTATGTAAGTAGACAATCTGGCAGAAAATCACTGCCGTGTTACTGCCAACCACCTTGAAGTTTGATAATGACACTACCTCTGTTCTGCATTCCTTTTATAATCTGCATAAGTCATACATTTGTAGCCTATGATTTAATGGTAGTCTAATATAAGAACCCCCCAAATCCAACCCTTTCATGTTGAGTGTTATTCTTTATTGTGACTCGATTGTGGATTTGAACCCACAACATCCCAGTCTTAGTGTAGATACTTCATCACTAGACTATTGAGATTTAATGTGTTCAAAGTTTTTTTTTTTTGGTCTAATGTTTAATACTGAGCCCTCAGTGATCCGCCACCTTGGCGTGGTCAAGGTGTTTGTGAACTGGAGTGATCCCAGGAGCTAAGTTATCTTGGGCTATTGCCCCTGGTAGGGTTTCCTATGGCAGACAGGTCCTGGGTGACAAGCTAGACAAAGAGCGGTTCAGAACCCCTTCATCAGAAGAAACAAAACCGATTGCATTACATCACCTGGATTGGAGTCACTGGGACCCCACTCTAAAGTCAGGCCTGGGATTGAGGCTGGCAGGTGAGCGCCTGGTGACCAGGGCACTGCTCACAGGCTACGGTCCAGTTCAGCCTGAAGAAATGATGTAGGATACCTCTCCAGTGGGCCCACTACCTGCAGGAGAGCTCAGAAGGGGCCGGTGCAATGTGGTTTGGGTGGCAGTGCCTCGGCTGGCTCAAACCTCAGTCATGAACTTGGCTTTTGGGACATGGAACATCACCTCTCTAAGAGGGAAGGAGCCTAAATTGTGTGGGAGGTTGAGAGGTACCAGCTACAGTAGATATAGTTGGGCTCACCTCTACGCACAATCTGGGGTCTGAAACTCAGTCCCTCGAGATGGGCTGGACTCTCTACCATTCTGGAGTTTCGAATGGTGACAGGCGGCTGGGGGTGTGTGTGTGTGTGTGTTGTACACGCTACTCGTGAGCCCCCAGCTCAGCTTCAAAATGTTGGAGATCACCCCGGTGGACGAGATTCGTGTCCCTTTTTCTTCCGGTGGTGCACGTCTCTGACTGGGATTTCAGCTTATGGGCCGGACAGCAGTTCGAAGTACCCGTCCTTCTCGGTGTCTCTTGAAGGGGTACTGGAAAGCATTCCAAGCGGGGAACTCTGTCGTCCTCCTGGGGAACTTTAATACCCTTGTGGGCAACGACAGCAGTACCTGGGGGGCCGTGATTGGTAGGAACAGCCTCTCTGATCTGAACCCGAGCAACATTTTGTTGTGAGTTCAGTGCTCGTCATAGATAGTCCATAACAAACACCATGTTTGAGCACATGTTTGGTTCTTCCTCATCACCACATCTACATAGAAGCTGGCTGTAGCGCCACCTGCTGTCTGCCTTCAACAGCAGTTAAGCTGTCCAGAGAGAAACCATGAGCGTCACATACAGCAACAGTCAACGTAGAGCTTAGCTTATGCTGCTCACGCCTTAGCAGAAAGTTATGATGTATGAACCAACAGCTTCCTGCAGAAACACACCCAGGAGCAAAGGTCAGAGCGTTCTGCACTCACAGGTAATCCTTGGGGTTCAGATCCTGGTGCAAAGCCACAGAGAGTCCAAACAGGCTTCCATTCTGCCCTGTCTTTAACAATGGGAAGGATGTGTCCAGGTTAAAGGATGTGCACAAGCTGGCCCACGAGCACAGCAGCAGTACACCAGTCACCATGGAGATATGCACCTGAGGAGAAGAAATCAAACTTTATTGAAATGGCTTTTCATACCATAATAATGCAAAGGGCTTTAAAGAATGAAAACATCTCTCAAACAAAATCTTTACATTTCACAAGAAAACAAAATTATCAAACACACAAAATGCCCTCATCACCCAAATAATTATAATCAGGCTTGATGCTGAAGTGGAGAAATTATATGATGGTGATCCGTTCATACCAGCATGATCCCTTGTGATCACAGAAGACGTCAGGAGATCCCTCTGGAACGATCCTGTTCACAGAGAAGAAGCAGTCTCTGGTCAGGAGGATTACAAACTGAAGTTAAAAGCAAATATAAAAAGAATCAAATAGAGTTTAAAAAAAAGAGATGAACAAACAAACTTTCATAGTTCTAAAAATGGATATAAATGATCACACAAAAAACGAACCATAAATAAAACCTAAGTACAAAATCTAAATACATCAAATAACTTCAGTCTAGAATAAATCTCTCTCTAAATTTCCGCTAAAGCCATGTTTCAGACAGTAGGTCTGAAGGGTCCACCTTCCTTTAAAAACACAAACTCCGCTGGTGAGGACCAGGCAGTCAGACATAAATTTAAGCAGGGGTTTGGCCTTAGCCTTCAGGTGACCGTTTTCAGTTTGACCTGATTGGATTTATGTCGCTTCGCACAGATGAGGCTGGTACCTGGAAACACGCCTGGGAGTCTGAGTTGTTGCTGGTTCTGTCCGGACACAAGTCTGTGAAGCTGCTCTCTGTTCCCACTCTGACGCTCAGCCTCTGGAGTCTGTCTGCAGCCCTTTGATGAAGACATGTACACAACTATAACACAAGTGTTGTTCAGTGTTTCATGGTTCCCTGAAGGTGCATTGAGGCAGTAAAACAGAGAAAGATCAAACCTGCTCTCGTCTCCGCTGGTCCGTGCTCCTGTTGCTGCTCTTCTTTGTCTGACTTCCTGCTGAATGACTCCTCTGCACGCGCTCAAACCGCCCCTCTGATTCTCATTCGTCTGCCATGCCTGTTTAAATCACGTCTGTCTGTTTCTCTCTCACAGTCATGACCCCAATGTACACAGGCAGATACACACACACACGCACGCACGCACACACACGCTCATAAATGACCACAGATGATGGGCGTGGAAGGGCACCTTGATTATCCCGGTGTGGCCACACCCATTTGTTCTTATTGAGAATGAATGTTTGTGGAGCACAATGATTATCTGACTTTCAGGACATACACACACTTTGTTCTGGTGTTATGTTGCTCTCCTTCTTTATCCCTCCTTCATGTCCCTCACACTTGACCTTGAATCGTGCTGGCAGTTCACGAGACCATGAAGAGTTTGTCCTTCTGTCTGTGATTTT
>BOLG01000749.1:160000-187500 GCA_016861445.1 Oryzias woworae
GCAAGCAAATTTTTGCAGGCGAATTTCTGCAAGTGAATTTTGGCAGGTGAATTTTCTTCTGCCAAATCTAAATCTAAAACAAATTCATATACACAATAATGCAGAATAAAAACCCAGTGTTAAAAATTAAATGTAAAAAAATTCAGTTATAAAAATTCAGTGTAAATAAAGTTGGATTCTCATGGAACTATATTTCTTTCATATCCATCAGGCAAACATAAAGTGGGACAAACTTAAGAAAAATACAAAGTATGCCCGTGTGTGGTGAAAAAAATATGTTTTATGCATGTTATAGAAAGGTATCTTTTTCTCACTTTTTCATGATTTAGAATGCGGTCATCTAGCATTAAAGGGCTCCACTGATTGGTCAGTGACACAAAGAGCTCCATACCATTGACTTGATGCATGAAGGGCTTTATTTGATTTGTTACTTTAAACTACACGGCGATAATATAGCATGTGTGCAACCGACCACTCATCGCCACCTATGCCTGATACTGGGTATCAGACCAATTTATCATGATGATGATGATGATGATGATGATGATAATAGAGAGAGAGAGAGAGAGAGATGAGTTGTAAAAAACCTTTAATAATCAGTCAGCACTTCACAAATTAAAAATTACACGGAAAGGGAAAGAGTTCAAGAAGCACAACAGATAAACAAATGAAATCAAAAATTCAGCACCAAAGAGTCTCTGCTGACAGAACATAAAACATTTACAATGGTCCAAATTTTAACAAAATCATCAAGTGACCAATTCACTGTAAAAACAGAACTCTATTCCCAGCCGAGCTACCAAACGTCTCTTAAAGAGAAACAGAGCATCATCAGACCCGGTCCCCTGGATCCGGTTTTTCCGGGACATCCAAACAGCTTCAAAAGTTCAACAGTGTGCGAACGCTCTTTTTCCGAGTCTCATATTTGCGACCGTAAATGACGCAAACCAAAGTAAACCGTTCCCCCAACCCCTCAAACAACACCCGTAGAAAAGAAAAGAGACTCGTCAGACGCTGACATTCAGCAAACAGGTGGACCACCGACTCGCTAACTGAACAAAACGGACACCCATCCCCTGTGCCAGGATTGACGTGTGTCAGATATCTGTTCGTGGCTATGATCCCATGCACGACCCTCCAATGGAGGTCACCTGCCCGTTTTTCCACGGAAGCTTTGTACAGGGATCTCCAACAGCCCCTCGGGGAAAACACAGCGCCTAAAAAAACCAGTCCACCCCGACACTCGACGTCGACAAGGGAGCGCACATTTAAAACCTTCACAGACACTAGGTAGAGGGTCGTCCTTCCCATTGTCTCCAAATTCCTCATCCGTGGGGATGTCCAAGATAACAGTCTACTTCTGTCCTCCAACCACTCTCAGAGAGACCCTGCATTAAAGGGAAGGGAAAATCCATCCCATCCACCCATTGTGAAACGACTGAAGAATCTCTCACATACCATCGCAGGTTCTCAGGTAAGGACTGACAAACCTCATCCACTATCCTCTGCAGCGTCCTGATGGAATGGAAACCTACAGCCGCAGCAAGCTCAGTTAGGGATGTCCCCAGGAGATGTCTGAGCTTCACGAAGCCAACTTCCCTCAGTCTGGAGCCCATGGTTACAGAAGACAATGTTTGTAAAGAGAGAAGCCCACTGCCAAACAGTGGGTCCTCAAACAGCCACAGTCCAGGGGTTAAAGCAGCACTCCTTTGGCAAAGCAAAAGTCTCCAAGCATCCAGGACGGACTGATAAAAGGGTGGAACTCCCGTCACATCCAAGTGCGTGTGTTGAATCAGAAACAGGTGTTTGTCATACCCCAGGTTACCAGCTTTCCGCAGCAGCACACGGGCAGTATCCGTCCATGGCAGACCAGGACGGTAGAGGAGACGCTGCATAGTCCTCAGGCTGAAAGCCGCCACAGGGACCGATGTCAACCAGTCCCTGTCCGCCCTCCTCAACCAGAAGATAGAGGACGGTGGCCCTCAGCCAGTGGTGACCAGACCAGAAAAAGTCCAACAAGGTCTTCTGAACTGCTGAAATAAGGCTTGCAGGAGGAGACAATACTGTCAGTCTGTGCCAGAGCATCGAGGCAACCAGATTATTGGCAACAAGAGTTCGACCCCGATAGGAAAGCTGTGGTAGCAGGTATTTCCATCTAGACAGTCTGGCACACACCCGCTCCATGACACCCTCCCAATTCTTTTGTTGATAATCGTCCGTGCCTAAAAACACTCCCAAAAATGAGATACCTTCAAAGACTCAATTGAGGTCCCCCGGTAATATCAGCGACAATGCATCCACCCAGTGCCCTAAACGCAGTGCAGTGCTCTTCTCCCAATTAACTTTAGCCGAAGACGCTTTCTGGTAGACACTCAAGCAGTCACAAAGAAGACTGACATCTTCCTGATGGCGCACAAGAATGGAAATATCATCAGCATAGGCAGAAACCATGATTGACAGCTTGTGGAGGAGCCCAGGCAGCTCAAACCCCATCAGCTTGGACCGCAACATAATGAGCAAGGGTTCAATGGCAATGGTGTATAGTTGACCTGAAAGAAGACATCCCTGTCGAATACCTCTTAGGACCGACACAGGACGACTTAACCCCCCACCCACCTTAACCAAACAAAAAGCCTGTCTATACAAAAGACTCAAAAGAGAAATGAAACCTTCCCCAAAACCAAAAGCTTTCAAAGCAGAAAATAAATAAGTGATCAACTCGGTCAAAGGCCTTTTCTTGATCCAGAGAGATCAGCCCAACATTGACATCATAGGACTTACAAATATCAAACAGATTACGCACAACAAAGAGGTTATCCATAATGGTGCAATCTGGGACACTATAGGATTGGTCACTATGAATGATTTGTTCCAAACACTTCTTCAACCTGTTCGATAAAACTTTTGCGATCAACTTATAGTCCGTACATAGCAGAGCAAGAGGTCTCCAGTTCCTAAGCAGAGTCAAATTTCCTTTTTTTGGCAGGAGAGAAAGAACCGCGTGACGACATGAAGAAGGCAGCGTGCCAGTCCTCGTACAATCCTGCACCGCCTCCAGTAGATCCGGGCCGATGCACCTCCAGAAATGCTTGTAAAAGTCTGATGGCAACCTGTCCAGCCCTGGAGACTTCCCTGATGTCATCTGACGCACAGCCGCCGCTAGCTTGTCCAACAGGATTGGAGAATCCAGACTGACTCTGTCAGCCTCACTCAGCTGTGGGAGCCCCTCCAGCAGCTGGGCCACACAGTCACGATCGCACGCCTCCTTTTTGAAGAGGGTGCTGTAAAAATCCACCGCATGATCTCTTATAGCAACCGGGTCTGTAGTGAAAGTCCCATCAGGAAGGCGAAGGCAAACCATTTGTTTCTTTTGAGAAACAGACCTCTCCAAATTAAACAAAAAGGATGTGGGAGCGTCCACGTCTCTGATGGTGGTGTAGCGAGCTCTAACCAGCGCCCCATTCGCTCTCTCCCGTAAAAGGGAACTCAGTTCAGTCCTCTTCTGTTGCAACGCTGGATCACATAAAGCCGATGAGGATGCTCCACCCATCTCAAGGTGGGAAATGTATTTTTCCAAAGCGGAGATGGCTTTTCTAACAGTGACTGTAGTATGACTGGAGTATTGTTGACATTGTTAACACCCGTATCTGAGCTTTGCCCACTTCCCACCACTGACTGACAGAAACAAAATCCCCTTTTCTGCACCTCCAAAGCTCCAAAAAAAAAAATCAAAATTCTCACAAAAGGCCCTATCCAAAAGAAGTTTAGTGTTAAAATGCCAATAAGATACCCTCCTAGTATAGGACCCAACAATAAGACCAAAGGTGATCAAATGATGATCGCTAAATCCAATGGGAAATATAGAGCATTGGGAAATCCTATTCCTAGAGCCGGCTGTCAGATAAAACCTATCCAGCCGTGCCCCACTCACTATCCTGTCTAATACCCTAACCCAAGTGTACTGTCTGGTCTGGGGATTGTGGAGCCTCCATACATCAACGACAGAGGTCGGAAATGAGTTTTGACAAAACAGAAGAAGACCGAAGGTGAGGTTCTGCACCTGACCTATCCAAATTAAAGTCCAAAGTACAGTTCCAACCCCCCCAGCACAATGGTATCATCTGGGTCACACTGTGTCAAAAACTCCTGAAGCTTCAAGAAGATTGAAATCCTGCCTGTGCCTACAGTAGGTGCATATAGGTTAATAAAACAATAGTGAACTCCAGTAATTTTCACCCAAACAACTAGCAATCGTCTGGCAACTACCTCAGTTGTAGAAATTATGTTGAAGTCCAGCTTAGGTGAGAACAGGACCGCCACCCCAGCAGACAAAGCGGTGCCGTGAGATAAAACATACTGCCCCTCCCACTACAAAGCCCAATCTATCTCAGTAGACACGTCACTATGAGTTTCTTGTAGAAATAAAACATTTAAATCTTTATCATTAAACATATTAGAAACTAGAACTTTCTTCTCCCTACCCCTCCCACCATTAATATTTAAAGAACCCACCCCAAGCTTATGCATGATCAAAAAAATAATAAGTGACAGAAACAGTGAAGTGCTCTTCCATCCACACACATTCATCACTTCACTTGGTGAGTCTCATCCGTCTAGAACCCTTTGCTGCTTTAAGCTGTTTACGCAATGCTGTTACATGTTTCTTTAATCTAAACCGTAGAGAGAGAGAGAGATACATACTGAGGAAAGAAAAGAAAGTTCTACAAACGGGTTATTAATGCGTTTCTTAATTTATAAGTAAAAATAAGTCAATGATAATTTGTCATTTCCTTTCCCCCGATATAGTTTTAAAATGGAAGAAAAATTTTGAAATTAAATTTAAACAACATACTTTAAATGCTGCCAATCAAATGGTGAACAAGACACTTTGTTGGGTTAATGTGTTTGTAAATCTGACTGATGACATCGGTGCCTCACCATCCGTGAACCTCACCGCACCTCACTGGTCTGGAGCTGCCTCATCCAAGGCAGATAACTCTGAAGATAGTTGGTCCCATAGAGAGCACAGTTGACCACCAAACCAGCCTTCCCCTCATGTCCAGCATCTTCCTCTGACTCATCTTCTGGAGCCACAATGTCACCAGCACAGAGGCAGATGTTGTTGAGGATGGCACAATCGGCAACAACCTTTTATATTTAAATTAACATAAATATATTCCAAAATAATAAAAAAGAAACACTGTGTTCACTTACATGATGTATGAATGTGTGGTGCACCTCCAGCACTTGCAGGAAGATGGCTCTGAATCCTGCTCTATAATCGGAAAGACAGCGTTGAAGTGCTGGGCTGCAACACCTTTATTGACCTGTTTGTAGGGAGTGATGAGGAGCAGTGTGTGTTAAAGGCACAGGTATCCACCATCTGCAAGGAGGAAATGTTCTGAAGGAGGATAGACCTGCCTGTAGCGGAGCAACCTATAGTCTGGAATTTTTAAAAATATTCTATAATTATTATGTATACGTTTGTATTCTCAGAAGTGGGCAAGTACTTTTACTGAGTTACATTTACTGGAGTAAATTGTGAGAAATTCAAAAATTGCATTTTTAAAGCGCACAGAGCCTTAGTAGGACACAAAAAACATAATAAAAAAACAAATAAGAGTGGTTAACTGCAACATTGAGAATAGGGTAAGTTATATAAAAAAATAAGTTTGAATTGGCTTCATGACGTTCCACACAATCCTCAGTATTTTTAAGTCAACAATCCTGAAATATTAGATTGCAAAGACTGGAGAACAGATCTGATGTTGGTCAACTGTTCAGGAACAGGATAAATCTTGCAGCTTTCTAACCATCTTTGTAAAGAGCAGACAGAACATCTTAAACCTGCAGAAGAATAAGAGAGAAATCAGGTTTTCCTGTTTTGAGATGAATTTCATTGATATGATTTTACCATAGATGCTTTCCCATATTCTAGTTTTAATAAAGTTGATTGTGTGATGCAGAGACTTTGTTGAGGCTGATAAACAACAGCTCCATGTAGTTTCTGGGAGAAGGATAGAAGATCCAGACAGCTGGTGTTCCACAACAGCAGATCCCAAACAGCATCAAGTTTCAGCGTTGATCCTAAAAGACAAAACTAATCAGATTTTTCAAGATAACATTTGTCCAATCTTTAACCATCTGATGTTCCATCTGGTTATTTTCAAGTCTCTGGTTTACTTGTATTCAATAGAAAACAGCTTCAACTAGATGATCCATTGCTGCCGTGTAGATCTGCTTCCAACAGAATCCTGACCTCCAGGGTTCAGCTTCTGCTCCCCTTTAGGCCAGGACTCCAGATGCTCCTCGTACTTATTGGAGATCTGGAGAATCAAACTGAAAGGTTCTAGGGGTAAAAATATGAAATTGGTCAAACTGTGTTGGACTTGAAAGCTGAATGTTTATTGATAATGTAATAAATGTTTGGAAACTCTTCTTTGACATAATGCTTATTAATGTTTTGTTCGTAGATGGGTGGCTTTCAGGAAGCGCCCGTTGATGAAACCATTAATATCCATGTAGCTGGCCACGTCCAATCCTTTCTTCCACAAAAGACAAGATCTCCTCCTCTTTCAAGTCTTTCAAAAAGTGATGCTTCTGTCTGAAGAGGCCAAGTTTTCTGCATATTCTTGACAATGCTTTTATGCTAATAATGAACTTGAATTTAAGTGGCAAAAAGGTTTAGAATTACTTGTTTTTTTAGACCTATCTGGGAAAAAAAGCTTCAGAAATGTTCCATGTCTTTCATCTTTAAGCACAACTCTGTTAAACAGACAACTTTGGTGCATTTTCTCATTTATTTAGGACTTTTTCTAACCAGTATGTGTTTTAAAATCGTAAATTTATGACATTTAAAGTAATAAACGTACAATTATAAACACGATAGTTTTCTTGAAAAAGACCTAAATTTAGCCAATGACTTTTAAAGTCCTAAATTTAAGACTTTTTCTAACTGTAATTTAACAGTTACAACATTGGACCGTAGATGAACCAAAACCATCAATGGTGCAAGTCTTTCTATTTTCTATTTTCCAATAGTTCTGCCGATGCTTTTTAAACAAGAAAAGTGAACAACAGAGTGGTCAATGTTCTCTTCTTCTTAGATGAGAACAGTGTCGGCTCCTGCAGAGCTGGCAACCACTTCCAGTTTAAGAAGTTTTCAGAAGTTAGGAGCAGATAACACAAGGTTGCAACAAAAAATACTGTTGAGATTGTCAAAAGCTTGTTGGCATTTGTCAAACCAAATGAAGGATACAGAAGAAATGGTCGTTGAGGTCAGTGGTGCAGCAACAGAGGAATATTTCCCACAGAACTGGTGATAATAATTAGCTGTTCTCTGTTGGTGCTAAGTACAAAATGCTTTGATGGATGCCACTTTAGCATCTGCAGGTCATAGTTTTCCACAGCCAACCTGTTGACCAACGCCAAGGACCATGTTTTTGCTGAACTCACATTTGGTAAGATTGAAGGTTGAAGAGCCTGCTAACAAACACCTGAAACTTCTCTGAGCAACTATGATGGCTAATGTTATTCACCAGCGAACAGCACAAAAAGTGATTGAAATTCATGTTGGCCATACCTAAAACATGCAGCCAAGATACACATTGCTCTTCTCCGCACTTCTTTTAAGTCCATCCAAGGCTGGATTTTGTTGTTGGCCGCACGTTTTTAAAGTTAAAGTCTCATTGATTGTCATCTGTTAGCGTCCTGTTAGTGTGAAATGTGTTCTCCGCGTTTGATCCATCCTCTAGAGGAGCGGTGAGCTGCAGAAACAGCCAGACTCGGGAATCATTTGGTAGTTTAACCCTAACTGTAACCTGTAGTCCTAACCTTAACCCTTCCTCTGGGTCCGTGCGGCCAATAAAAAACTGCAAAACACCACTACTGAGAAGATCAGCAAGTGAGGCAATAAAGCTAATACAAGTCAAATATGACAACATCTATGCCTTAAACAGGATAGTGACAAAGGCACCAGCAGAGGAAACCACTTGGTTGATGGAGGAGATAAAGACAGAGTTTTGAGCTGTGTTCACAGGAGATGGATGCTTACAAGGTGAACATGAGCTGGAAATAGACCCAACAGTGCAGCCTGTCAAAATACCGAAACGCAGGATACCAGTGTCAATGATGAAACCACTGAAAGAAGAACTGAGGAGTGTTGCAGAAAGACATCATGTGCAGAAATAACATCATGGGAACACAGAATGGATCAGTGGCATGGTTACAGTGCCATCCAATTGAATGCGGAGAAACTCAAACTCAGGAGACGAGAAGTGCCATACATTGGACATCTACTAACAGCAGAAGGACTGAGAGCTGACCCTGAAAAGGTGAGAGCTATTACAGAGATGCCAGCACCAACAGATATAAAAGGTGTACAGAGACTGGTTGGAATGATCAACTATCTGGCAAAGTTTTACAAACATCTATCAGATGACTGTGAGCTCCTCAGGCAACTGCAACACAAAGACAGCCTGTGGGAGTGGTCAGATATACAGGACAACGCATTTAAAATACTGAAAGAAAAATAACACAAGTCCCAGTTTTGAAGTATTACAGCCCAGAAGAGGAGCTGACACTGATGCCAGTGAGACAGAACTGGGGGCTGCTCTGCCCAAAAAGGTTAACCAGTGGCATTTGCAAATTGTGCACTGACACTCACAGAAAGAGGCTGTGCACAAAGAGAAAAGGAATGCTTAGCCAGTGTGTTTGGTATGGAAAAATTCCACCAGTACACATAAGGTCATCTTGTCAGAGTGCAATCAGATCATAGCCCACTCGAAAACATTTTCAAAAAACCACTGATGCAAGCAGCTAAGAAACTGCAAAGGATGCTGTTAAGAAATATGACATAAGCATATGTCCCAGGCAGAAATATGCTGCTAGCGGATACAGCAAGAAAGCTGCAAGAAAGCAACAAAAGTCAGACGGAGTTGGAGACAGAAAGTGTCAACACGGTGGATTATGTTCCTGTTTCAACAGAGAGCATGGAAACAATCCAGGCAGGTACAAGTGTGCCACCTCTGAGGGTTAGCTACAGTAACTTGGACCAGTAGGTTCTACTGTGACCGTATTATTTTCTTCTTTTTAAAAACACCTAATAGAAAAAGAACCACAGACCACAATATAGTTTAAGTTATCCCGTTTGTTATTAAAGTAGACATATATCACAATACAAATACACATACACAAACAACAACAAAAAAATCCCTGTTTGGGTTAATCTTATTAATTAGATTAAAAGGATTTTTTCTTCAACCTAGGTTTTCTTCTGGAGTTTAACTTTTCAACCTCTAGTTTAAGGTGGAGATCTAGTTTTTCTTCTTTTAGTTCAATTTTGAGTTCAAGTTTCAAGTTCTTACTAAGTTTCTTTTAAATTCTAAGTTTAGTTCTGTTTTCACATCCCCAGCTAAATAAAGCTTCCTAAATTTTAATATTTTCCTCCTGATACATTGCTTTGACCAACAATATTTCAGATTTCACAGGAACACTTTACAGTATTAACCATGAAATAAAACAAAACAACAATAAATGTAGAACTCAAAGTGATTCAGCAAAAGGCTGAATAAACTCAAAAATGAAACTCTTTTTTCTTGTGACTCGGGCTCAACAGTGTTCGTGAGTTTTTTTCTTCCTTCCAATCTGGTCCAGGAGAGCTCTGCTGTTCGCAGTGGAGTAAGGAAAGTTCCTACCAGGTTCCAGTGGAAAGGAAAGAAAAGCTGTCCAACGTGCAGCAGAGGGCGCTTAGTTTACTGCTAGGATAACTTCAAAGGATTCGGGTTGGCTCGCCATCTTGTTTCATCCCGCACATGGATCTTAGAAAAAGAGACTTTCTCTTTCGGTCCAGCCTTAATGGCCTATTATAACAACATAAAATACACTTAATTAAGAAATAAAATACTGTGCGGTCCATAGGAATAAATAAAAATACGGTTGTTTTCTGTTAACAGAACTCTTTTAAGTTACGCAGCAAAATGGCGGATGGAATGTCTGGGCGAAGCTTACACTTTTTTTCTCGCCAAAAACTTCTACACTTGACAAATATAACATAAAACAACAGAAATTTACTACCTTAGTCTGCCATTTCCAGAACTGACCAAAAATAAAATTGTTCACTAACAACTGAATGCAAATATGTCTTCAACACTCACCAAGAGAAAATTGTTTTGTTTTTCAGGCAAGACAGGTGGAAAAAAGGAAAAAAATAAAACCCAATTTCACCAAAATTTACATTTGACAAAAAACTAACTCTGATACTTTTTTGTCTCTCCTCTTCCCCCTCGTTTGTGAAGCTTAGCGAAAAAGGTAGCTCGGCTAACCCACATGAAAGCTCTCGTCTGTGACACCCTGATTGGCTGTTGCCAGTCACATGGATCACGTTGACCGGAAAATGCGCACCTTTTCAATGTAAGAGTCCATCAACTTTTAAAACAATTTACCACAAGTATACCAGATCTTTTATGGAATTTCAAATAAACAAAATAACGTGACTTTTAAACCTTTTAACAGTCTTAACACTTTTTTAAAATTAATTTTATTATTTTCTATTATCCTATTTCTTTTTTGTTTTTTTTTATTTTTAATTAGTAAAGGTACTTTTTATAAAGGGCTTTTCTCTACTGGGTTACACAAGGACTGACCGGAAACTGCAAACTCTGATAACTACAATACAAAAAGGGTGGCCGGCTTGTAAAAAGGAAACACCAGTAAAAATAACCCAATTTTAATCCGTGCAGGACAGCCAAGCACACAGCCAGATGCACTACAGGCAGAAATAAGACAGCAAATTCACTCAATGCACATAGGTACAGAAGGATGCCTCAGGAGAGCCAGAGACTGCGTATTTGAACAGGAAACTCTGAAGAAACGCTGAAAACCAACACAGACAAAGGTAATCAATGTCTAAAAATTAATATTTGATTTTTCATTTTAATTTTAAAAAGTATCTTTGTTTTATTTCATTGATGCATTTTTAAGCTATGTTTTGCAGGTAAGGCACAGCCTCACATCTTTCGCCCTCGAACTCACAGTTAATATAGAAATCAGTTAATGGAGAAAAGCCCAAAAACTCTGATAGAAGAGAACTGTATATAGTACCTATTATATTGTCACACTCTATATAACCATGTAACCAGCTAAGAGTGTTTTGTATTCCCCTTTACTATTTTCCTTTGTTTTAATCACACCCACACTGTGACTCATTTCCTTGATGCATGAACTATGTAACCCTGTGTGTATAAATAAAGGAACAAGGAACTGCTCCTGCGCTCTTCTGTGCAGACTTAACTGAGCAGGGTGCCCTGTACAAGTTACTTCTCGTGTCTTGTCTCATCTGTCCTCATTCGTTGCAGGTCCAGGGCAATTTCTCCAGGTTTCCCCTGACAAACTCTGAACCACTGACTGCAAAGAGAGCTATCTCTGAAGGGCACAGACCTGCTTTCAAAGGCAGAAAGGATCTCTGGTTTACCCTGTATTGCTAAATCCATACACTTTCATAACAGTCTGCAATGCAATTCATAAAATATCAAATGACTTTTTAAGGACAATTAAAACTCACTATCTCCGTAAGTCTGTTATTGTAAATTCATCTGATTAAGGTGCTTTAAATGTTATTGATTTTAGTGCATTCATAATACAATCAAGGTAATCTGGATTAAGAAATATTTAAATAAGACTACATCTATTTGGATCTATAACTTCCACATTTTATATTTTTAAAGTGAGGTGGCCTTAACTTCCTGCTGTGCTGCAATTTCAGTACCGTATATCTTCCAATAATAACCGGGGCTTTAATTTAAAAAACTGTTGGCCGACCCAGCGTCTATTAGAGACCAGACATTATTGGAAGATATCCAAAAATCCCTGTGAAACTTTCAAACTTCCATCAACAGCTTCTCTTAGCTCGGGCTTTGATTTACAAACAATTTCTCTTTGCACAGTTTTTATCTGGAATAACTGTAATATTGTTTATAAGAACGAAACTTTATAAGTAACTGGTTTAATTATGATATTATCTGGATTTGTCAATTTTTCAAAGGACCTGGGTTTTATATAAATACTCAGAATTTGTTATGTGATATTCCAATAACCCCAAAGAATTCGCAGTAGTGTTTGATGCCATATTGTCTGGGATTTTGACAGCGCTTCTCCTTTTACTCTTAATGCTCCTGATGTTTCACAATCTCTTTTAAGTACTTTCTGTTTCTCTTCTGCTGGACATTTGAACTAAAAAATCTGAGCTTTGTTCCAAGATGATCTTGATTCTGTTCCATCAGCTGCTCTTTATTGGGCTAATATTATTTCTAACATTGAATGGAAATTGGTCTTCTTAACAAACAAGAAATCTCATTCAAACTAAGACACATTTTTTTCTCACAAAACCTCACTTCTCTAATTTAAATCTGACGTAAACGTTAGTTGTCCTTTTTGCCAGAAGCAACCTGGAGCATGCTCTCATTTATTCTGGTCCTGTGAATTCACGTACAAATTCTGGAAAAACAATCACAAATGTTTCACTGGCTCCGTTTCTGCTGAATTTCAACTTTATTATAAAAACCTCATCTTTGGTTTCCTGTTTTTAATCCCAAAGATTGAGATGATTTTTTTATATTAATATGTTTTATATGAACCTGTCACACGCACACGCCCGTGCCTCACATGACTCTGGAACTGCCAGCTGGAAGTCATCTGAGTCACGTGTGCGTGATGAACGTGAAAACGAAAAAGCAATCCCGCCTTGCGTTATCGCTTTGATTACGTCACAGAATAGACAGAGAGTCGAAAATGAAAAAGCTTTTTGGAAGATTGAGTTTTCATTTTATTTATGAGTCAATTGATGCAGTTACATTGTGAAAATGAAAAAGCATTTCTGTAATCCATTTTAATTTTCAAATTCGATATTTCTGGTTGAATTTTGGTTCACATTTGCTATAGAACATTTTGAAAATTAAATATCAAATGTCCTTTTCTTTGTCATTTTAATTAAATGACAGAATGAGCGGTGTTGAAGAGGAAAAAGAAAAAGCCATTTGGCGGCTTGAGTTTTCATTTTATTTTTGAGTCAACGGAGGCAGCTGTATTTTGAAAATGAAAAAGCATTTCTGGTATAGGCTTTTATTTTGAATTATGACTCACAATTGCTTCCATTCCCGCGCACCCACTCTGTGTACAATGCAGCAATGCGTGGTCAGATGCGGGACACAGTCGAGCGCGCGTCCGCTCACTGCGGGGCAAAGAGGAGTTTCTGTGCGCACGCGCAGTATGAGCCAGGTTCGGATCCTTCAGTCAGACCAGGATCCGAAGTGGACTCTCGAAACCGGAGTTAGGGCTTTAAAAAAAAACAGTGAACCTGCGCGCACACGGAGCTTCACGCACGGCCCCCGCTGGCCCGCCCGCGGATCCCGCACGAGGCATTCATCCTGCTGCGTGATAAAGTAAAAATAATGAAACCCTGAAACTTCCTGCTCACTCTCGGAACCGGAATCCAAACTGTCACCGGCACTCCAAACTGAAAGCGGTGAGTCCAGGTGAAGCTGGGAAATTCCTTTCACTTCAGGCTGTTTTGTTTTCCTGTTTCCTATCTGAAAAATAAAAAAATCGCCTCAAAGTGCACCATGTCACAGCAACGACCTGCACTCTCATCATCATGCTCAGCTCAACATTGCTGCTCTTCTTCAGCACCATCCTGACCCCCGTGCTCGCCTGTGATTGGCTCAGCAACTACAGAGACCTGAGGAACAGGACTGTGGTCCTCATCCAGACCGTGGTAAGCTCTCGCGCCCTCCTGGAGGGGGTGATGATCCGGCTGCTGTCCAGGGGCTCCTTCTTCAGAAGTTTCAAGCTTTGCCTGTTTCCTGTTTCAGGGCGGTCCGTTGCCTGATCCGGACCCGAAGGTTCAATTTCCTTACTCCATGTACAAACAGGTTTACTCAAGAGGGGTAAGCAGCTCATCAGTCTGTCTGTGGTGTCATGGGTTCTGTCAGCCAATCAAAGCTCAGCAGCTCACACCTGTGTTTATCCAGGTACAGGCTCACCTCTGGTTCATCAGAGAAAACCTGCAACATATCCACGACCTCCACATCCGCAGCAATTGTTCATCCAGCAGATGGAGCCAGCAGAGAATGGTGGAGTTCATACAGAGCATCAAGCGACAGATCCAGGAGCTGAGCAGATGTGTGAGTGCCTCCACCTTCAGCTCCTCCTCTTTTTATCTAGAAAATGGATCTTAGTTCTGATTCTTCTTTTGCAGCTGAAGGAACCCGATGTGCCCTCAGAGAACAGGAACTTGGGCAAAAGACTTCGCAAATACTACCATAAGCTCTGTAAACTTCAGAGCCTGCAGTCCTCTGGGACCGTGGGCTCTCATCAGCCAGGTTCTGACCCGGGTTCTGTCGGCTGCGAGCTGCTCCGGAAGGTGACACTAATGCACCTGAACAAGATCGACTACCTGAGGAACCATGCCTACCAACAAGCAGGGATCACCGGACCAAACCACTGAGAGCCCTCCTGATGAAACTTGTTTTTGTACTTTATTTATTTTATTTATGACATTTATTTATTAGCTCACATGTTTAAATTAATGTTCTATTTTGTACTGCGTTGCCTTTGTTTACATGAAATATTAAAAACTGGTGAAACTGGTAAATGAGTCCACATGAAAGAAAAAGTGAATTTTCTGAACTTGGAATGTGAGCTTTCCCTGTCAGCGGTTCAGGGAGGGGCTGAACTTCACTGAAACGATCATTCACTACAATGATGCAGACAAAGGCGAGATGTGATACTCAGAGGGGGCGGGGCTTTATCTAGCCACACAGCTGAACGTAGTTCTCGGGGAAGAAGCCGTGTTTGCCATTTAGGACTCCCTGACACCAGCCGTCATCTTGTCGATGAGTCACGTAGATGATGTCCCCCTCTGTGAGGGACAGGTCATCGGGCTTGGAGGCCTCATAGCTGTACAGCGCCACCACTGCACAGAAACATGGAGGGCAGTCAGAATCTGCAGCTGGCATGTCTGAAAGCTCACACGGACACACCTACCTTTCTCCAGGTACTGTGGAGGAGCATCATAGTCTTCTGGAGGGGGGAGTGGTGGCATGAAGTCATCAAATTCCATTTCATCACCAAGCATGAGGGGGGGGGCTGGGATCTCTAGATCTAAGAGAAAACAGCTCTTGTAAATGGCCAATAGGGTGAGGAGGCGGAGCTTGTGCACAAAATGTTCGTTTTCATGTCACAAGACGAGCACTTCTACTGCTGCTAACTAATGTCATCTTTCTCACCCAGGTGATCCAGACGGGCAGGTAAGCAGCGCTGAGCTGAGGATGAAGAAGGGAGGCGCTGGGGAGCACCAGGGGGAGGGTACGGGGGCGGAGGGGGGATCATGACTGACACAGGTACAGGGACAAAGAATTGGGTGAGGCCCCCAAATGCTGCTTCAGACCCAATGAGGAAACCACAGCAGCGGCTTACGTGATTGGACAGCAGGCAGGAAGAGCGAGCGAGTGTAGCTGCAGCGAGAGGCGCAGCCTGAGCTTACCCTCAGGGAGGCGGAGCGACAAGAAGGCGGGAAGCGAGAGAGACGTTTCCGTGTGGAAGGCAGAATCACTGGAAACAATTGTAAAGGGAGTTTTAAATCCTTCATGCGAGCAGCTCGTCATGACTGACTGTAGCTCATGTTTAACATGCGAGTCCATGAGGATGATTGTTCCAAACGCGTCTAACCATGTCTGTCACTAACCAATCCAGGAGAGGCACCAGGAACGTGGATTCAGACCGCCACTGTGTCTGCGACACACTGCTATTGTGGGGGAGTGGTAAACCACGAAAAACTTCAAAAAGTCCCACTCCAACCATATGTGTTTCTTTAGTAAAATGGTCTTTTAAAGATGGTTTTATCCAAAATCAAAACGACTGTTGTTTTTTTAGACATATTTAATCCCCAGCGGCAGGAGCTTATTAAAAATACTATTCTGGTTTGTGGGCGGGGCTGTTGGTTTGGAGTAACCCCTCCTCCTTCCCGTCACTAACAGTTCGGTCTGCGCGCTCACGCGTGAGCTTTTAGCCCCAAGCTAGCATTAGCGGCACAAAAAAATGTGCAATGATTGGATCAATCCAGTCGTACAGTTTAGAGCCAGAGGCCAGGACGTGAATGCACGCAAGGGGGCAGAGCTGTAAGAGAGACTTTGACACGCCCATTTCAGGAACTATGTCATTGGTCTAAGCTTTTTCAAGCATCCGGTTTCTGATCCAAGGCGATTTAAATTAAGAAATACTCAGAAATGCAGATTGAATCCTAATTATTTTCTGTAGGTCCTCTAATATGAGAAAAATGCTACAAGAACATGTTAGGAACACAAAAAGGACCATTTCCAATGGAGCGAGGCTTTAAATGGTTGACATAACTGGAACTTTCCTGTTGCGCCTCCTCATGGGCTTGTGTGTCAACTCAAGCTTGAGTTTACAGAAGCTGCATCAGCTGACATGCCCAACAACACCTTACCTTCTACTTCCTGGCCATCTCCAGGAAGTGGAAGCGGGTCTGGCAGCTCCAAGCCATCACTGGGAGGCGGAGGGAGGATCTCATCATCGGAATGGGAAGGGGGGGGGCAGGGAGAGCGGAAGCTGTTCTCCTCCAGCACTGTGGGGAGTAGAAAAATATGTCACTATGATGGCACACAGTTCAGCCAATAGAACGTCACTCTGTTGTTAACAGCTTGTGCCTATAAACAGCAGAGATGTTAAGGCTGCACAAGACGTTCCCTTTTAGAGGTTACGACGTGACACGCCACACCTCAGAGTGCGGTTTCCACTTTCTTGACCAGCTGAAGTCATAAAAATTACAATGTGTAACTGAGAAAACACAGCCCATAATAAAACGCTGTTTGCAATGAAATAAAAGGGGACCTCAGATAATAAAAAGGGTCACTGTAGAGCTGCACAAACTGTTTTCCCAATGGTTCTGTTGGCTAAAATGATTTAAAAGTTAAAAGAAAACACCTGAGCATCACCTTAGAACACATCTGAGTACCACCTTAAAACACCTGAGCATCACCTAAAGACAACACCTGAGCACATTTACCTGGCGTGCAAACACATTCTTTTCTTTATGGGTCTGCCCTTCCTGGGATGTCAACATACAGTTTAACAGGTGAATGTCAGACAAGAAATGATGTTTAAGGAAACACAATTCATTGTACGATTTAAAGACAGATATTAAAATAGTTTCCTTGAAACCTTGTGATGCTAGTCCAAATGGCTTCATTAGTCTCAGAGGTGCAAGAATCAGACAACCTTCAGGTGACCTTCAGACCCTCCAGGTGGGACACCCACATTTCTGCAATTGGATGGCTCATCAAAGGGAGAGAGAAATCAGAGATCCGCCTCTCCTCTCCAGGATGCTTTTGGGCCTTCAATCCTTTTGTTGCTGTTGTGTGCTTTTTTTAATTACAGGTATGTTGAATTTATTAGTTTGCTTTTGACTTCCTCTCTTCCTCACTAGTGTAGTTCTTTTGCCTCATTAGACCTTCTGCTTCAAGTGTTTTAAAAATGGGACTATTGGTGTGGGTGGAGTCTAATGGAGCAAGAGTCACTGTTGGGTTTTAAATTATGTTTTAAACCCAATACATTATCTGAGAAGTGTAAGTGACTCAGAACTAAAGGTTTGACCAGAATCCTAGTGTAAGGAATGTCAAGCTGTAACTGAAAAGGACTAGCACATCTCAGCACTTCATCCTTAGAGCATCACATTCCTGAAGATGAGAGTCTAAAACCAGGCTTAAGGACCACATCTTCAGACCACCTCTGATCTGTGCTCTAGATCAAACCTCCTCATTACCGCTGTCAAAAAGCACATGTTTGGAGGGCAGAAAGAAAAAGCATGGAAGCAGTAGAGGATGTTGCTAGAGTAACTCATAACTTGTGCTCATAACATCACCTGTCTCAAGACTGGTAGGTGGAGCTGAGGTAGGGGCTGGTGGCGGAGCAGTTGAATTAGTTTGAACTCCTGACAAGTTCTGAGGAGGAGGAGGAGGAGGAGGAGGAGGAAGCATCCCTCCATCTAAGGCATCAGGGGGAGGAGGGGGAGGAGGAGGGGTAAGCATGCTTGTGACCCCATCATCCTGAGGTAGTTCCAGATCGACAGTCAGAGGAGGAGGCAGGCTATCATTCAGTAGGTCCTCAATGAGGTCACACTCAGGTGGGGCTTGCCAGGCTGGGGGAATAGTGGGCGGAGCAACAGGCTTTCCGAAGCTGGACCTGAGAGGTGGAAAACGGTGAATAACAGTCGGTTGATCAGTGGAAACAGCAGCTCAGGTGTTTCAGCATCTGCTCTGAACATTTATCTGGAGCTCGATCAGCCAAATGCATTCAGGGCACACAGATCTGAGCTGTAAAAAAGTACTCTTACCCTCCAACAGGGGGCACTGTGGGGCACTGGACCAGCTCTGGGGTCTTGTTGGTTCTGCAACAAACACAACTGAATACTGGAGCTGACTGAAAGAGCAGAAGACATAAAGGAAAGCAGACAAACCTGATAGACGGACCGTGTTTCCGGATTGTTCCCATCTTGTCTGGCTGTTTCCCAGAGACCTGTGGGGGGGGACAAACGGCCTCTATTTGCATCAATGGGCCCTCTCAGGCCACACAGTTCCAATTAGTCCATCCAAACATTTTCCCACACTCAACAAAAGCTGCGCCTGAGCCTTGATGACAGACCCTGAGGGACCTCATTGGCTGAAAGTGTGTATGTTTGGGGGGGTCTGCTCATGTGATGCACATCCTTTTTCTAACTGCAGACAAAAGAAAGCAGAACTTGGTTTCAGAGCAGCAGTGTCACCAAAACCACCAAACAGGAAACCGTTTCTGTTTCTATAAAGCTCCACTCCTTCCTACCAACATTTGGACAGAACCGAACGGCTGCAGGAACCGTTTGTGTGGAGTAGCTGCACCTGCAGAGATGAGGCCGCGCCTACACATGTATCTGTGACCAGCTTCACTTCAGCTTCTGTCCTCCAGTTCAAGACACGATTTCATACAAAAACCTGCTGTGTTAGAGCAGAACGTCTCTGCAGCTGATGAATAAAGCACCAGCGCATAACTGATGTGGACTCAAAGCTCTGTAACACGTTCTAAAACATGTTTAGGTCCAAATATGACTAAAAGGCACAATTCTCTTGTTTGTGTGAAGTCACAGATCGACAGGTTTTGGATGTAATCCATACAACAGGTGACAGTCCAGAACCAGACTCAGTAACCAGGCTTCTGTTGTGACCAGTTAGGGTCTGAGAGGTCAGAGAAGGTCAGACAAACCTGCAGGTAAGATGGAGGCTCTGCCCCACGTTCTAGTTTAGGAAACACTAATAGTCCTGCAGACTGAGGAGGAGATGTTCTGTTTGGAATGCTTTGAAGGGTGAGATCTTTGTGAAAGAACTGAGTTTAGGGTTAGGATTAGGGTTAGGGTTAGGGTTAGGAAAGAAGGATTAGGGTTAGGATTAGGGTAAAGAAAGAAGGATTAGCGTTAGGATTAGGGTTCTTAAAGAAGGTTTAGGGTTAGGATTAGGGTTAGGAAAGAAGGATTAGCATTAGGGTTAGATTTAGGATTAGGGTTAGGATTAGATTTAGGATTAGGGTTAGGATTAGATTTAGGATTAGGGTTAGGATTAGGGTTAGGAAGGAAGCTTTTTGTGAGAGAATTTCCGAATGTTTTCTGTTTTGAACTGGCAGCAGTGATGACCAGTTCTCCAGACTTCTGATGAGCCAGATGAAGACCTGCAGATACCTTCATGCCATGACCAAGCTCGTCCAGCTCCTGGTAGCTGATTGGTTGACGGGAGTATGGTGGGCGAAGCTGTGTGACAGTGGGAGGAATGATCTTATGGCCGCGGGGTACCCGTCTAATGGTAGTAAGTATGCCGATCTCTCTCCGGGCCACTTTTTCTTTGTGCATCTCCACCGTCTGCAGATGAAAATGGAGGTCAGAGATTCCCCACCCATAGAGCGGCTGCTGTAGAGCATCCACATGATCACCAAGTCCACGACCAACACAACGGAAGCATGGATAACGCAAAGTCTAACCTCTGAGGTTTTCTGCACCTGAGAACTGACAAGGCTGAAGAATGGCATGATGGGGGTTAAAGTTCTAACAGCAGTTTTTCTTGGACCCGAACAGTCCTTGGACCTGGAATCTACCAGTACCTGACGTGTTTCTAAAAATACTGGCACTCCCCTCTCTGTGAACACCTCGTACCTTTCTGAAGAATGCTGCTCGTTGTAGACGTGACAAAAAACAACCTGATGATTCAACTGCTCCTCAAAAACCACAAAGTTGAATTTGGCAAGGAGCACACAGGTGTGTTGGGGCTAACCTGGCCAATCAGGTTGATGGAGGACTCCAGGCCGCGGAGCTGGTCTGTCTGAGCGTCCAGAAGCTGCAGGACGCTGCTGGCCAGAGTGCTGATCTGGTACGCCACGCTTGCCAGAGACTGGGTGGTGAACTGCTTAGTTTCCTCCAGAGCTCTCAGGCCGCCCTCACCTGTCTGATGGAGACTAAAGTCAGAAACTGAGGGGTGGGGGGCAGACACGTTAGATCCTGGTGTCACTGTAACACAGCAGCAAACTGAATACACCACATTAGTGGTGGAGGGAGGAAATGTAAAAACCACCAAGTAGCTCCATCCTCAGTCAGAACTAATCAGGTTACCAAAGTCTGACCTGGAGCCAAGTCCCAGTTTGCCTCCCAGGGGGCAGAAGCACTCACCTGTGTGTAGTTGCTGCAGCAGTAATTTGCCACATTCAGCAGATTGTCATAGTTTTCTCGCAGAGCTTTCCTGGAACCCGGAGCGTCTTCCAGAATCTTTGCCACCTCCAGGTCAAGATTCTGGTTCTTCATGATTTCTGAGCTTCTAAAGTCTCTGAACAACTGGACCCTGGTAAAACTAAAACCTGCAAAGAGAAATGAGAAACTGAAGCAACTAACAGTTACTGCAGCACCCTGAACACAACACCCACACACTCCTGCTTCCTGTTTGAAGCCCATGAAAAAAACAAACTTCATCCAGCAGGTGGGCAGCTGGCATCAGATCAGCTAGTTAGGTCATGTGACTTCGGCTGATAAAAGGATCAGAGCCAGCAGTGCCACTGACAGGGGCGTAATTACCATTAGATAAAGGTAGGTGATCACCTGGTGCCCCAAGCTGCACACTAAATGAAAGTGTCCAAGATCAATTTGACGCCCATCATTATTTGAGTCTGTCATAAAAAAACAACCCAAATCATGGACCTGTCATAAGATTGATCATGTAAAAGTGTTTGGCCCTCCCCCGTTCTTCTGGAACAATGGTATATTCCAGTCAACAGCAAGTCCAGAGACTCACAAGTTAGCAAGCAGAGGCAGCGTTGCGTGATTGGGCAATTTCCAGCTCAATAGGGAGGTTTTTATTCTGAGTTTTCAGGCAAAAATTGCTTTTGGAGGATGGACTTTCCCCGGGTGGGTTTGGGTTCGGTTCGATAGCTTTTAGTTCTTAGTTGAACTCCATTTCAAGCAGGGATGTGCGGTTGGGGTAGACAGGGGCTTCACCCGTTATCTTCCTCACCTCCCATCATGAGATTAAAAGCAAACAAACATGCCCACTAATCTGTTCCATAAATGCAATTTATATGTTTAATTCTAATCATTTTGATCTTTTTTTTTTAGAAAATTGCCATATTTTGTTCATTTCCTGCTCAATTTCAGCGCAGGCTGCAAGCTCGGCCGCACAGGAGATCACGAAATCGTACGTGAAGTTGGGCTGATTGTCCCTTTAGTTTATTCAGTGTAAGATATTAATGTAAAACTTAAATCTGTTTTTATTCCATGTCCTCCCCTTTCTACTTGATAGTTAGGGTATTTTGCATTTTCCTGTCGTTTGTTCAGCGTTCACGTCTGAGGTTAAGCTGTGCTGAAGACAGGAAAGAGATTAAATGATCATTCAAAGCAATGTTTTGTGTTCAAATGAAGCGTAGTTGTCCGAGTGGTTGTCAAAAGAGGAAAAGGCAAATTGGTTGCCATGTTTCCTAAAGTGCTGGAAGACAGAAGAGGAAATACAAAAGCAAAATAAAAGTGAGAAAAGCGTAAGAAAAGGAGAGGAAAGGCAAAGAAACTGGTGACTTTGAAAATATGTCTTTTTTTTGTTTTTACTGACACTTCACTGTACTGTTTTGTTCCTTTATTCAAGTATTTTGTTTCTTTTGCTACTTTAGGAAAACCTGATAATGAAAGAAAATACAGAAAATTCTCATTTGTTCCTACCAGGAAGTGAGAGATGAAAAAATGAATGCATTTAATAAAGTTTGTGATTTTCCAAGTGAAAACAATGTAAATTAAATTAAATATGCTTCTTTAACATTTAAATGTGATTTCCGCTTTCAAAGGTCTTATCAATACATTCAAATTTGTGACACTGACGTTGTCTAAAAGTGGACCAGTAAGGAAGTTATTCGACGATTTACCCTCTAGGGAATGATTAAAAAGAAAATAGTGATACAACCGCTGCAGAGGGCTCTATGTTATTGTTCACCTGGGACCCCAAAACTGTTAAGTCCGCCACTGGCTACAGAACCAAACATTTCAGTCCCTCTGAACAGGAATCTAGACCTTCCAGGCCGAGCAGAAAGTTGTGAGACGGAAACAGCACAAATCTGCTTCAGCTGAAAGCAGCTGCTTCAGACATGCAGAGCTGACAGCACTGCAGTTCCTGAGGAGCATCCTGCTGCAGGAGGGAGATGTGCACTCACCTGTCAGGAGAAATGCCCCACCAGGTTATGGTTGAAGTCAACAGATTCTCCTCTGAGTCTGACCAACTTCACCCTGCAGCTTCAACTCTGTGTGCAAAGATCCTCTATGACACACAAGAAGCTCACTGCACTCCACTGAAAGCAGCCTTCAGACAGCCTCCTCAGCCCAAGAGAAACCAGTCAGAGTGAGCACTCCTGTATGCATGGGAACCTGCTCTGCAAAAACCACTTCCTGTTTCAGAAGTTTCTCAGACAGAGGAAGAATCATCCAGAAAACATCCAACAATGACATCACAGAGACGAGAGTGAGGACGACTCTGCAGTCCGACCTGAACGGGAAATGAGACTGCACAGGCATGGATGTGACCAACAGAACTTAAAGGCACTGTCCTCCTGTGTACTGCAAGCCCCCAAGTGGAGGGGGCGGGGCATCTTTGTCTGCAAAAGCTTTTATTTGAACAACATTCCTCTTCCTGCTGTTTCCGGATGCCACTCAGGAGAAGATTTTTACTGCACCCTACTGGTCAGAGTCCGACCTGTGCCTGATCCAGGTCCTGATCTAAAAATGGCTTTGTGGTGATGGGTTGAAGTTCAGGACCCCAGTACTGACAGACAGATGGACATTCATTTTTATGAAATACTTCCTTTAAAACAGAAGGAAATGCTACAAAAGGAAAACATTAAAGGGACCCCCACCGTCCCCCCAACCCAACTGACAAAGTTTTCTTTTCAGGAGAATGAAGGTTTTTTCCAGATGAAACGTGAGGAAACAGATCCTTTGGTTTCTGCATGATTCTGACCTCCTGCAGCTTTTTCTTCACTCCAGAAGCTTTGTGTGGGGGGGGCATGAAGTGACCCAGCAGTGACCCAGCAGTGACCCAGCAGTGACAGCGTCTTGCTTTTCCAGTGTACTGGTGTGAGTGCAAAGGAAGTACTTACAGCTTCTGACAACATGCACAGAGGATGGAGAAGAGCTTTCACAAACCAAAGAACAGCAGGGCTCTTCCGGCTTTGTAAAACTGAGGAGGGGGCAGCAGGAGACACCCCATGGGAAACAGACCAAAACAAGCTGGGGTGATCCCCGAGTTCTTCTCAGAGAAGACCAGAACAGCTGCTGGGTCAAACATGTCTGTTTATTTTCTAACCAAATCAGTAAAAACACCTGCTCCTGTACACAAATATGTCATGTTCATACCGGAGTACAAGGAAATGGGAGCATTAGAAAGTCTTCTTTGCAGAGGTAAGATGAGCAGACGTTCCCTTCTCCCTGTGGAGGGGTTTGTTCTGCTGTCAGTGTGTGTGCAGAGAACGTTCTACCAGAGGGTCTGGAACTGCCTCACAGTCCAGTAAAGAGGCTGATCCAGGAACATCTGTTTTTTTCTCTCAAGATCCGGATTAGAAAGGTTATGTCATGTGAAATAGAACTCACTGTGAAGATGAAGACAGGACTCATCTATCCAACTGCTGAGGGAGGACACGCCTGCAGAAAGCCACGTCCTCAAACATCTCTGAACTTTTGAGAAGGTCTGACCCAGCTCCAAACTTTATACCCACAGCAACAAACCATGATTTTAATAGAGATGAATGAGACTCTGAAACTGAGAGAACCGTTCCTCACAGTCTGACGTTCAGCGTTTAGAACTCTTCTGGTCCAGGAAATACTCCTCAGTTTCCACACGTCCACCAGTTTTATTCTTTTTCTTTAACCAAACTGTCCACCGACTTCATTGCTGAAGACTTTGATGAGGTTTGGATGGCTCCTTGATCATTTCCAGTTTGCTACTGAAAGTCTCCTGGAATCGTGCATGTTTGGAAACCACTTTCCACACAGGAAGTCATCAGAAGTTTGTTTTTGATTCTTTTGAACAAACAGTTATAGCAACAGTCAGACTTTTTCCACATGAAAGTTTCTGTTGATTCGCTCTGAGAGAAGTATCATAACGTGCATCAGCTTTTGAACGAGTGAACACGAACAGTCTGTGGAAGCAGAAGTCCATTTTTACTCCACATGAGTCTACCTGCAATGATCATTTGAGATTAAATGAGCAGCAGCACAAACACAGTTCCTCTGTGTCATTTCCATGATGATGTTGAGTTCTGCAAAGCTCTGCTTCTCTCACTCGCTGTGAAAGTCCTGGCTGGAATAATATAAAGAACAAGAATCAAAGGAACCAAGTCGAGGTTCTGATTGGGTTCGCTTAGCCAGAAGGTGGATAGTCAGATTCCAAACGGACATTGTGGTTTTAGAGGGTTCCAGTATCAGTCCTCTGGTTCTGGTTCTGGGGAAGGACTGAAGCAGTTGATTTTTAGGTGAGAGGTTTGTTCTCCTGGCGCTGATAAGTTCTCAGAAAGAAGGGCTTCCCATTCTGTTTTTAAATGTCAGAGAAAATGGTGCTGAATTCTCTGAGCAAAAGCTCCACGATCTGACTCTGGAACACCATGAAGACTGCCATGTTGGCAGACTCCATCTGGGGCCAAAGCAGCGTGGGTCCAAATACAATGGCGATGCTTTGAACTGACATTCTGTTCTGTTCTTTGTGCTCAATCACCCTGCAGACACACATGGACAGAATCAAAGAGCTGCAGAAATGCAACAGTGAAAGGTCAGGAGGCTGAACTCACCTGCAGAGATGTTTGCAGAGCAGCTCCATGGTGTTGTAGTTGGGCAGAGGCAGAGCATGGACCAGGTCCTTCATGTAGGAAACTCTCTGGCTGTGTTCAGGAAGTTCTGCAGGAAACAAACGCAGCCTCGTCACAGCCTGAGCAATGTCCGCTAAAATGACACGACACAACTCGCCGAATGTTCCTGCCTGACAGTCAGAAACCTGACTCAAATAGTTCTTAGTTTCCTTCTCTGCTCCTCTCTACAGAATGAACACAAAATGAACATACATGTAACATTTAGAGGTTCCATTCAGATGAATAAAAACACTAATATTGTGCTCCCTCAGTAATCAGGATACGTTTCACCTGCCAAGTGGGGTTACGATGTCTACGGCATGAAACTCCTCAGTACACATTTCTAGACTTTTCTCAGACAGACTGGAACATTTTCTTGCAAAGTTCCGCCCGTCATAGAGAAATAAAACAGGATTATAGAATGAAAACAAAGATCTGATCAAGATCAACAGAATAATTGTAACTGTCCAGCTGCACGTGCGCTCAACAGCTCAACAGCCAATCAGAATATAGAATACAATGTGCTGTTAAAAAAAGCAAAGTTGTGGTTGTAAAGCCGTGAAAGGGGAACTGTGATACAGCGAGGGAACACATTCATGGAGTTTCTTTTTGGCAAAGTAAAGCAACAACTGATGACCAACTCTGATTGATGGAGAACCTGAGACCTGAAAAGTTTCTTCATCTGAACACTGTCAAGCTACTGCAATAGTTCATCTCCAACAGCACACGCGTGTTGGTTCTGCGTAGAGACAAAATGTTTAGGAACACTAAGATGAAAGTGTTTGGCTCTGTGAGGCCCGACAGGAAACTGGACTCCGAACTTCCTGTTGGACTTAAAGTAACTGAGCAGAGGAAGTTCTGGTTGTAGTTTTGAATCAGTTGATGTGTTGTAGAATTGTGTTTGTGTTGCAGTCATTCAGTTGTTGTGGTTGTGTTGTGCACACTGACGGATGGCAGCAATGAACTTGTCGAAACAGCTGAAGGGGAACAGCGGTTCTGGAAGCTCCCGAAAGAAAAGCTTCAGGGCTCCGGTGATGACATGGATCTCCTCCCACTGCCCGTCCTCCAGGTCCAGATGCTCCTCTGCAGACACGGATCACAGCAGAGGAGCATCATGAAGGTCAGGTGACTCACAGTTCTGAGATGCTCTCTAAAACTGAGGGTGTTGTTACCGTGGTCAGCTTTGTGTCGTAGCCTCTGAATCACAGCCAGGTTCCCACTCACTCTGTAGATCCCATCCACATCCAGACCTGAGGATGGACATGGAGGAGAGCTCGGACATTCAACAAGAGCCAGAGTTTAAGGAAGGGCAGCAAAGGATCATGGTCTGAGTCAAACTTTTCCTTCCTGCAGGATCAGAAAGTCTCCTATTTGTAATCTCATGCCTGCTTCAGTAAAATGCTGTTGGGGGGCATGCGCCTTCCTATTCTCAACCAGCCTGCTTGTGTTCCTGAGAAGATTCCTTAGGCTCTGTATGAAATGTCATGTTCAGCAATAGTCGCTGACTGTTCTTTCTGCAGAGAAATGGCCTCTACGCATGGAGCTGTGTGACAAAGTTCTGCTTTAAAATAAAACCGCTCTTTTCCTTCCGTCTATGGCTAACTTTACACAAACCTCGGTGTATTATTACTGGTATTGTCTAATTTTCATTATTTCCTACATTGTATGTAAGAAATAACATACAAAAGTGCCTTCCTGACACACCAAACACCCAGAACTCACAAACGCTACCATGTTCTGTGTGATCTCATGACTTCTGGAGATGAAACGTAGCCACGTTAGAACATTTAAAAGCTGCTCAACTGAACTTTGAACATGTAACTGAACTCTGAAGTGACTTCCAGACTGATGGTTCTATTCCCAGCTGATGAGGAGCCTCTGCCGTCTTCATGGAGCGGCAGCAGCGTGCTCGAACCGTCACCTCGCCTGTCAGACTGCTTTACCTGACGCTGAAAATGAGCAACTCACCATCAAAGGTTGCTTTTTAGGACGTCACGTGCAATTTCAAACCTTTTTGCATTTTATTCTACAGTGTTTTGCTAGAAAGACAA